>VWYK01074119.1:43357-53693 GCA_013399775.1 Semnornis frantzii
GTTCGGCTGCGGCCGGTCGTGTCCTCATCCCGGAGGAGGCACCGCAGCCCCCGCCGGGCGACGTGCCCCGCTTTGTGCCTGCAGCGGGCAGACCCTGCGCGGAGGAGGGCTGTGGGGTGCCCTGCAAACGGGCACGGTGCCCTCGCGGTCGCACCGCTCCCCCGGGGCGCACGGACGTTGGGTGTCCTCTGGGCACTCGCTTGCCCCGTTGCCCTGAGAAGACCCCTCCCAACGATTCCGTTTGCTGGTGATCAGGGGAGAATTCTGAGCAGGCATCGAAAGTGCCTCCGGGGAACGTCACTGCTTTGTGTCCCAGACCCTGATGCCGCTCCGTTAGGGGTGCCTCAGGCCAGCTGAACAAGAGACCGTCAGCTTTGGGGAGTGAAAAATAAAGCAGCTGTGCACCGTGAAGTCCTGCTGTCGGCAGAGCAGCAGCTACAGCCTGCTCTGGGGCTCCTTCCCATACGTGCAATCACAAAATCATTTTGGTTGGAAGAGACTAAATTTTAGGATGATCAAGTCCAACTGTAAACCCAGCACTGCCAGGTCACCACTTAACCATGTCCCTCAGCACCACATCTGCATGGCTTATATTCCCCCCCAAGGATGGAGACTCCACCACTTTTCCTGAGCAACCTGTTCCAGGGCTTGACGACCCTTTTGGGGAAGAGTTTTTTCCTCATGTCCGAACTTAAACCTCCCCTGGTGCAACCTGAGGCCATCGTGGGAGTTCAGTGCCATTATTCCTGGGGGGGGTTCATCGAGCTCTGTCCCAAAATGAACCAGTCCCTTCATACCACTCAGTGGTGCTCACAACCCTGCAGTGACCTGGCAATGGTTGTCTGCGCTCCCTCAGACTGCCCTGGGTGGGCTCCTGCAGGCACAGGAGAAGGTGGTGGTAAAGTTTGCCACATCTCTTGTCCTGCAGCACACCCAGAGCAAAGAGCCTGTTAACATGAGGGCCAGAGTGTCTGAGCTGCACAAGCCCAACAGCGAGCTCTGCTCTGGCTGAGGCGCTGAGGTGAGAAAATAGCTGGTGTGGAGCCAGGAGAGGTTTTACAGCCGGAACGAACAAATGTTGAACATCACTGCAAGTGATATAGGGAAAACCACAACCCAGGCTGGAGACCAAGCTTCTCCGAGCCGTGGCACAGACACCTGCAGCTCCTGCAGCACAAGGCAGAGAGCTCTTGCAAGCAGCTTCTCTCCAGCTCTTCCAAGCCATCTCTTCCTGTTGCTCCAGTGTGGATCCAGCTGGGAGGAGATGCTGCAAGAGCTTTTCCTGCAGGTGTAGGGGACCTCTCTTGGGACTGCCAGTGTCTACCACGGGATCATGCCAAAGAATTGGAGCTGTTATCCTGGCAATAAATGCTAACTGTGCTGCCTTCGTTTGCAGTGCAGTGGCTCTGATACCTCAGGTGCAGATGCCTCATGCTCTCATGCGTGGCGTGGAAGCAGCTCACCAGGGTGAGAGCGGTGGGTGGGAAGCACAAGGCTGTGACCGCAGCAGCTCCTTGCTGCCACAAATGGAGCCCCAGCCTGCCTGGAAGAGATCAGCATCCTGCTTTCCAATGGGAAACTGAAGAAGCAGGCACACAGGGAAAAATCCACAGTTTGAGGACACCTGGTATGAGGCTCTGGCAGGGGCCTCAGCTCCTTAGCCAAGAGACAGCAGGCTTGGGGCTTCTGTGCACTCTTCCACTCTTGTCAGCCTGTGTTGCCCAGGGGCTTTTACCTCCCCACAGTGAGGCGTTGCTGTTTTAGCCTGAGGGGGTTTAAGCTCTATGCTGTGCAAATCCAGAATGTCTTGAGAGAGCTGCAGGCAGGAGCCAGCAGTGCAGTGCCAGCAGTGTGTTGCCAGGCCTAAAAAGAGCCAAGAGATAACAACAGAGCCCCTCAAACCCTAACCACACCCCATTATTCATCTGACACTGAGCCCTGTTGTCCTTTGGTCCTGGCTGCTGGAGGCAGCTCCTTCCCTCTTAGTGCTTTGCACCCTGGTGCTGGGAGACGGTAGAGGAAGGAGGACAACCTCCCACATTTCCAGCAGTAGGCTTAGTGGTCTCTGCTGAAGGCTATCTGGCTGCCAGCTAAGCCCAGTGCTTTAGGTTTTGTGTCAGTATAACTGATCTTCTATCTTCACCAGGAGCTCCTCTTCAAGCCTCTCTCAAGCCTTTTTTCCTGTGTGTCTCCAAAACTCCACTGTTCCCACTCTATTTCAGCTTTTTCCCCAGCCAGAGGACTCTGCTTTCTCCCTTCTGCTATACTCCCAGTCCTTTGGTGGGTACCTGTGGGCTGAATGCAACCAAAAGGACAGGCAGAAGGGAGGGCATGGGAGGGGCATCACGGGGAGCCCACCTGCATGGGCACAGCCTGCAAGGATGAGCTCAGCTCCAGCCTCAGCTTCCCTGTGGGCTCACAAAGGGCTTTGATGGAGCTGGTTGTGTCCATACCCATCCAGAGCATTTCTCTACCACCGAGCCTCCGCATCACACAGCTGAGAGGTAGCTTCACAAACACTGCCCTGTTTGCAGGGCTCCGTTTCCAGGGCACAGAGATATTTCCACCCGGGAATTTCCCCTTGCTGGGAAAACATTAACTACTCCTCCCACTCTCTGCTCTTGCATGGCAAAACCAGCAGCTTACACATGGCCCTTTGTGAGATAACGGGCTCATTTGCTCAGCCTTCCTCTGCTTTCTCTCCATTTACTGCTGCTGCTGCTGCTGCTTGAAGGGCAATGTGGCTCATTGATGGCTCTCTTACATAAAACAGAGATGGGTGAGCCAGCTCTCAGGGTTCCTCAGGTGGAAGCATTAGCTCTGGGTCAGCCTCTGCCCTGGTGTTTGGGAGGCTTCCATCTTCTGGGATTTGGAGAGTTTCCATCATTAGCTGATGCTAATCAGCTAGCTGATTAATCAGGCAGACCCTTGGGTGGGGATGAGCTAGCAAAGAAATTGCCACCAGCATGGCAGTGTTTTCTGACCACACATTGCAGCTGACCAGGTCTTTGCACCACCTCTGCAACCAGCCAGTGGTTGGGAAGGGCCACTTGAGATTGGCCCTTAGTACCCAGGGTGCTGCCTGTGGTTGAAATTGGATGGAGAACAAACAGAGCCTGGCTGGGTGCTTTGGGCCTGAGCCATGAAAGGGAGGGCACAGGACAGTGCAGGCAGCTTCCTGTACTGCAGCTCCTGCACAGTGGCTTTTGAGTGTGCCCTTGTTTGGGGCGGTCCTGGAGGAGAGCCTGGGCTTGGGAGGTCACCACCAGTCTCACAGGACAGAGGGAAGACCTACAGCAAGAGGAATCTCAGGGGTGGCAGTCCTGCCCAAGGGCTTAACTCAGGAGCAGCCCCAGCTCATCCCTGGGCATTCTGCAGCCAAACCTCCAAACCTCAGAGTGTGTAGCCAGGCTCATGCTGGTGTTCACCTCTATATGTGTGTGTGAGCTCTCCTGCCCAATCCTTCCTTCCTTCCTTCCCCAGTGCCACTCTGCAGCCACCTCCCTTTCCTCCTTCCCTGACTGCAGGGTCCAGTGTCTGGCCTGGAGTCACTGAAATCCCACTCTGAGATCCAGACCCTGGAGGCTGGCAGCAGGAGATGCTTCATCCATCATAGAAGCAGAACTGAGCACTGTGGTCACATCTTGTTTGCAATGCCCTGGCAGACCTGGCAAGCCCTGCTAGTTCACCAGCTCCCAACCAGGAGGGAAGTGAGGGCCACTGGGGTCTCAGGGGTTATCCTAAGGTCATACCCCATGTAGGATGGGTTTGCCTCCTGCAGAATGCAGTTGAAGTTGCTTCACACAGAGAGAGGTCCTGGGAGCTCGCCAGTCACAGCAGCCCTTGCTCCGGCAGCAAGTAAATCAAATGCAACCAGATACCACAGCCTGAAGGTGGGATAGAAGTGGATGGATGTCCTGGACCTTCTTGCACCGAGGCTGAGGAAGCCACACCTTGGTGCCCATGGTTTGCCACTCTCCTGTCAGACCTCGGTAGTCCCCTGCCTGACCCCACCCATGGGACGCAGTCACTCTTGCCTGGCGCCAGGCTGTGAGAGGGCAGCTGTCTGCAGGGGCTCAGGGAGTCCCTCTCCACGGGGGACCCCACAGCCTCGCCCCACTGGCACTGCCCACACTGCTCTTGCTGACAAACCCTCATCCTCAGACTGGCTCTGAGCCCTCCTGACCTCAGTGGCCCTTGCCTGGCGCCTCTTGGCCTTGTTTATAGATATCCCCAGGATGATGTCAACAGCATCCAGCCCTGCTTCTATACTGCCCTCCTGGGAAAGCCTTCAGACCACATAGCTGAGTTGCTGGCCAGACCTGCCAGGCTCCCAGCTCCTTGGGCAAGGGCTCCTATTGCTTCAGCTCCCAAACAATGGGTGGTTGCTGGGGTTCCCAGCTGGCCTCCAGGACAGGGGCTGGTTTTTCCCATCAGGTCCCACCACGTCACCTCTCAGCACAGCCCTGTGTCCAGGAACCCGCTGAGCACCAAGAAGAAGCTGCCTCATGTCTTCCTGGGAAGTGGCCACGTTCACATCCCATCTCTCCCAGGAAACTGGGGAGCTGCTAGGTGCAGGTCATAGCTGCAGCAGCAATGGCAGCAATCACAAGAGAGCCCACAGAACTGGGCTCCCAGCATCACCAGTGCTCCCAGAAGGGGGCTGTAATGGTGGCACCTTAGCATGGGCCTGTGCCAGTGGTGAGAGGGACTCAGCAGCTGCCTGAGACCTTGCACAGTCCTGTTGTGCCACAGCAGTGCTGCACCAGGCTGGGAAGAAGGATATGGCTGAGCTCTCTATCCTTGTTACCTGCTTCCTTCCCTGCACCCACTGGGCCCTTTTCATGCATCATTGATGAGGGATGATTTAATTTTCACTTCTATATTTGTAGGACAAAAGCCATTCCCACCCCCTGCTGCTGCTTCCCGTTGCTGCCTGGCCCACAGCTTCGCTGAGAGCACTGTGGTCCAGCAGCCTGGAGCCCCTGGGACCCAGCCCTGATGGTCCTCTCTGCCCAGCCTGTCCCAGTTGCTTGCTCTGCAGTGTGGGCATCATGGAATGAAGCAGCCAGCCTGGCCCCAGCCTGGTGTCTCCAGAAGGAAGGAGATAGCAAGGAGCACAAAACTCATTGCCCTCCCAGTGCTACTGGAGCAGGTGTATTCTGTGGGTCCTCCCTGTGTCAGCCCTCAATCTGTGCCCATCCTAGACCAGGTCCAGCTGCCCTGCACCCCAGTACGTGTCAGGGATCCCCATCTCAGAACAAAGCAGGGCAAGGGTGGGATGCAGCACCCTCTGCTCTCCTTGCAGACCTGGGCATTTCCCAGCCCTTCCTTGATGTTTCTTACCACCTTCTGTAAGAGACCTGGATGCCTCACACTTCATCAGGGTTCCTACACTTACCTGGTGTGAGGAGTCTCTGTTTCAACCTCCATCATCCCATGGCCCTCTGCCTTTTGCCCCCCACCTGCTCCCCATCCAAAGCTGCAACCAGGCTCAGGAGAGCAGTGGCAAAGGTGTCAGAGCATGGCACACTGGCAGGACAGTCACCCAACCTTTGTGCCTACCCAGCAGAGCTCCCCTGGCCCAGGCTGGCTGCAGCCTCATGCTGCTCCCAGCTGTGAGCGCTTGGAGGGAAGGAGGGGAGCAGGGAGAGGGTTTTACAGCCCACAAAAGCAGATGTTGTTAATGGAGCCTTTGAGCTGCATGCCAAGCCGTGGCATGGCAACTCTGCCCGGGTTTCAGAACCACTGCCAGGTCGCTGGCTTTGAAGAGAGTGGGGGTGGGTGAGGAGAAGGCCATGTATGTGGATCAGATTGGGCACCCAGCCTGCAGCCAGGCTGAGGGACCTGTGCCTCTGCTTGGGAAGCCCATCCCTCTGGAGCAAAGGAGCCAAGGAGTGAGGGTCCTCACACATCTGCTCCTCAGCCATGGTTGGACCATGTCAGGTTAATGCCTTGAGGCAGGAGGGAAGGTGGTACCCACAGGCATTGGTGGTTGCTCTTTTCCCTTGTATATGCTTTGATGGTTGAAGAGGAAGAAGCCCTTGTTAGCAATGGCAGGTCCTGGAGCTGCTTGGGAAGGAGAAAGCATCTGACATTTAACTTGATAGGAGCCTTGTCCCCATCAGCCTGGACACTTGCCAGCTCCCACAGCCTCTAGCCAGCTGTCCTGCTGATCACAGAGCCTTCTCTCTCTCTCTCATAACCCTCTGATTTCCCTCTCCTCTCCTTTTGTGCCACACTAGGTTAGAGCCTGGGTTTACCTCACCGATGTCTGACTCTGACCAGAGGGCTGGCACTGTTCCTGCTTGCAGTCTGTGCCAGTTGTTTTCTATCCCATCAGGGCAAGCATGGTGTGACCTGGGTGCAGACAGTCTGTGACAGTGGGTATCACCTTGTGTTCACAGATACACCAGACCAGGCCCTGCCTTTGTCTGCAAGAAGCTCTCAGCATAGCATCTCCCTGCTTGCTCTGAGCACATCACCTTTGCCACACAGCATCCCAGCATGCTGAGGGTTGGAAGGCATCTCTGGAGATCATCTAGGCCAGCCTCCCTGATAAAACAGGGTCACCCACAGAGGGTAGCATCCAGGCAGGTACGGAATCTCTCCAGAGAATCTATCCACAACCTTTCTGGTCCAAATCTGTGACACACTCAATGTCAAGAAATTCTTGCTCATGTTTAGATGGAACTTCCTGTATTCAAGTTTGTTCCCGTTGCCTTTTGTCCTGTTGCTGGGCACCACTGAAAGATATAGGCACATCCTTTTGATCTCCACTCTTTAGATCCTGATAAGCATTGAGAAGATCCCCTCTCAGTCAACCTGGCAACCCAGCAGGCAGGTGTTTGCATTTTACAATCATGGACTAGGTGAGAGGGGACCCTTAAAGGTCATCGAGTCCAACTCCCCTTTAGTCAACAGAGACAACTGTAACTAGACCAGGTTGCTCAGAGCCTTGGCTGAACTGACCTGAAACGTTTCCAGGGATGAGGCATCTACCACTTGTATGAGCAAGCCAGGCCAGGGCCTCAAGAGCCACAGCCTGTCCAATCTCTTCCTTGGATGCAGTCGGAACCTCCATGTCAGGTTGAAAAGTGTTGCCCCTGCCTGATATAGCCTCCAGGTGAGGTCGGGAAGCATCTCTCCTGTCCGGTGTAGCCTCCAGGCGAGGTTGGGAAGCATCACTCCTGTCCGGTGTAGCCTCCAGGTCAGGTCAGGAAGCATCACTCCTGTCCGGTGTAGCCTCCAGGTGAGGTCGGGAAGCATCGCTCCTGTCCGGTGTAGCCTCCAGGTCAGGTCAGGAAGCATCACTCCTGTCCGGTGTAGCCTCCAGGTGAGGTCGGGAAGCATCGCTCCTGTCCGGTGTAGCCTCCAGGTCAGGTCAGGAAGCATCACTCCTGTCCGGTGTAGCCTCCAGGTGAGGTCGGGAAGCATCGCTCCTGTCCGGTGTAGCCTCCAGGTCAGGTCAGGAAGCATCACTCCTGTCCGGTGTAGCCTCCAGGTGAGGTCGGGAAGCATCGCTCCTGTCCGGTGTAGCCTCCAGGTCAGGTCAGGAAGCATCACTCCTGTCCGGTGTAGCCTCCAGGTGAGGTCGGGAAGCATCGCTCCTGTCCGGTGTAGCCTCCAGGTCAGGTCAGGAAGCATCACTCCTGTCCGGTGTAGCCTCCAGGTGAGGTCGGGAAGCATCGCTCCTGTCCGGTGTAGCCTCCAGGTCAGGTCAGGAAGCATCACTCCTGTCCGGTGTAGCCTCCAGGTGAGGTCGGGAAGCATCGCTCCTGTCCGGTGTAGCCTCCAGGTCAGGTCAGGAAGCATCACTCCTGTCCGGTGTAGCCTCCAGGTGAGGTCGGGAAGCATCGCTCCTGTCCGGTGTAGCCTCCAGGTCAGGTCAGGAAGCATCACTCCTGTCCGGTGTAGCCCCCAGGTGAGGTCGGGAAGCATTGCTCCTGTCCGGTGTAGCCTCCAGGTGAGGTCGGGAAGCATCACTCCTGTCCGGTGTGGCCTTCAGCGTTGCCGCTGCTCGGTGCAGCCAGCGCCGTGCCTGGGGCTCTGCTGCCCTCCCGCGGAGCACTGCAGTACTGCGGCTGTGTCCCTGGAGTTGTCCTCCCTGCCCTCCCCTTGCACACGCGTGTGCAGCTCTTCGGCACACGCGTGCCGGGGGACTGCGCACCGCGGCTGGGCCATGCAAGTTCCTCACAGCTGTGCAGGTAAAGGCGCTGCGCCCCCCTTCCTTTCCAGCTCCAGGAACATTCCTCAATACCTCCGTGCTAGTTTCTGCTTTTTCCGTAGACTCATGGAATTGGTTTGGTTGAAAGAGACCTGTAAGATCATCAAGTCTGAGTATTAACCCAGCACAGCCAGGTCACCACTAAAACATGTCCTTCAACACCACATCTCCACGACTTTGGAACCCCTCCAGGGATGGAGACTACACCACTATTCTGGACAGCCTGTTTCAGGGTTTGTCAATCCTTTAGGAGAAGAAAATGTTCCTCATATCCAATTTAAACTTCCCCTGACTTGGTTCAAGGCCATTTCCTGTTGTCCTATCAGTCATGCACAGGAGCAGCTCACCCTCCCCCAGCCTAGCACAACCCTGCCAAAAGCTCCATTCCCACCAAACCAACCAACCACTGCCAAAATCCGCAGCTGTCACCCCAGGACCACAAGGCAGAACATGACATGGTGGGAGAGCAGTGGCACTGTGCGTGGCACCAAGGCGAGAGGGACCCCAAATGAGCCCAAAGCACCCAGTCCAGTTGGTGGGCAACTGGTGCAGGGCCTGGGGCTCACACCCATCCCTGAGGCTCAGGACTGGCTGTCCTTTGTGCAGCGATGATTGTGCCCCAGTGGGGGCAGGACAAGTGTCACCTCGGTGGACTAGACCCCAATCAAGGGCTGGAGGAGCTAAGCTTGCTGCCTGTACCAGCTCCCCAGGCACTGTGCCATGTTGTGGCTGCATCCTTCTGCCCACTCAGGGCTGGAAAGAAAATGCCTTCCCAAAGCAGTGGGAAATAAGGATGAGGTAAAAAAGACTGAAGGCTGGGGAAAAAAAATAGGAGGTAAAGCAAAAACAGAAGGCACAAAACAAGTGGTGGCCAAGAAAAAGTGTGGTGGCTAAAAAAGGTTGAGGAAATTGTGGAGGAGGTAGAAGGTGAAAGAGTCTGATGAAGTGTAGAGGCCAAAGGAGAGTAAGAAATAAAGAGAAGCTGAGAAGGCAGAGGTGAAAAAAATATTTGAGGTGGAGAAAACAAGTCTGAAAAAGAAATGATTGGTAAAAACGAGAAGGAGGCTGTGAAGGAAGTGGAGGTGAAAAGACTGGAGGCAAAGCAGAGGCTGAAAAGGAGTGCAAGGCAAAAAAAAAAAAATCTTTTAGCCTTTCAGAAAGAAGAGAGGCTGTGAGAGAAGGGTAGGAGGCCAAGGAAGAGTGGGAGGAGGGAAGAAATGCAGAAGCTGAGAAGGAAAAGACAGAGGAAAAGGAGGGGCCAATAAGTAAATAAATTGGAGAGTGGAAAAGGGTGGAAGGCTGGAGGCACAGCAGGGGCCAGAAACATTTGAGGCCAAAAAGAGAGGTGAGGCCAAAAGGGGGGTGGAAGGTCAGAGGCAGAGTAGAGGCCATAAAAAAAACGGAAGCTGGAAAGAGTTAGGAGACTGTAAAGAAGCAAGAGGCTGATGAAATTGTAGAGTGAAATGGAGTCTGAGGCTGAAAGAGCTTGATGGAGCGTGAAGGCTGCAGAAGGGATGGTTGAAAAGGAGAGGGAGCCTAAATAGCAAGTAGAGTCCATTCTATAGACTAGAGACTACTAAAAAGCTGAGGCTGAAAAGGTTTAGAAGGCTGAGGGAGAGTTGACAGCGGGGGGAAAAAAGAGAAAGGCAAGGAGTGGGATGCTGAAAAACTAACGAAGCCCCCCTAAAAGTGTGCAGGTTGAGAGGGAGTGGGAGGCTAAGTAGTGAGCGACGTCTGCGGGGCAGGGCTCCGTCCTTGCCCTGCCCTGCCCTGGCCTGCCCTGGCTGCAGTGCCATGGAGCCTGCCGCGCACTAGAGGACAGCCGAGCTCCATGCAAGTGGCTGCCCGGGACCTGCCGCAGATCTTACGCCGCCTGGGAGCACCACCGGCCCCATAGCACCCTGCCCTGCCTGGGAGCAGCCCCAGCCCCGTAGCACCCTGCCTGGGAACACCCCCAGCCCCATAGCACCCTGCCTGGGAGCACCCTCAGCCCCATAGCACCCTGCCCTGCCTGGGAGCATCCCCAGCCTCATAGCACCCTGCCTGGGAGCACCCCCAGCCCCATAGCACCCTGCCCTGCCTGGGAGCAGCCCCAGCCCCGTAGCACCC
>VWYK01074121.1:0-19476 GCA_013399775.1 Semnornis frantzii
CAAGTGCACACAACTGGCTCATGGTCAGCTTCCCACCATGACTGATGTGTTAACTTCAGGTAAACCAGCAAGGATGCAAATGTGTTTATGCTTCAAACATGCAATTTGTGCAGGCAGTGGTTAGTGCTTGAGGAAGGCTGGTTTGACCTTGGTTCTGTCATGGGTTTTCTGTTTGGTTTGTGTTTTCCCTTGTAGAGATGTGAAATGGATAACAGCAGTGAAATAGTTTTAATTTATTAAGTAAAGACTTTCAAGTGAGGGAACAGTCACTAAAGGCACCATGCCTACTGTGGTGTCCTGCTCAATAAATATAGAGTGACAATGGACAAGAAGTTGTCCATCAGCTGAAATTATTGTTAATAGTGGAGAGCTGAGGGACTGGAAAGTGTTTTTGTTGTTCTCCCCTCGGTGTTGTGCAGCAGTGGGAGGGGAATTAGCTCAAATGGTAGAGCGCTCGCTTAGCATGCGAGAGGTAGCGGGATCGATGCCCGCATTCTCCAGCCTTTTGGAACCCAGGCCCTCCAGAGAGGGGGAAGCTGCCCCACCCCTGCAACCATTCCAGCTCAGGATTTTTTGGGGCTCTGAGTAACCTCCTCTAGTTGAAGTCCCTGCTGACTGCAGCAGATTGGACTGGATGACTTTGCAATGTCCCTTCCAACCCATTCTGTGACTCTGATAATTCTGATCTAAGCTGTGCTTGCCAAATTCTACTCTACTTTCATTTTGCTCCTGCAAATAACTCCTCCTGCATGTACCTCCAGTGAGCCCCATCCTCTGGCTGGAGCAGCAGAGATGGATAGCCTGAGGCTGTCCACTGAGCTCTCGTTTTTATCATTGCACAGGCACAGCACAGCCTGCCAGGTACAAGCAGCGTAAGGAGGATTCCAGCATCTCCATCATGCAGTAAGCTGCTGTCAGTGGAGAGATCTTATGCAGTGATACAGTGGTTAAATTTGACAAAGAACACAGATTGTGTAAATCATGCTGTTCTCATTGATTATCCTCTGAGAGTGCATTAACCTTCCTTAAGGCTCCAGAAATCACTTTCATAGATGTGAGCAGTACAAGGAACTGTTTTGTGAAGCTTTTCATGGATTAATTCTTTGTTAGGGGATAAATCTTGTTCACACATACAGCTATTTAAAAGGATAGTTATACTTGGAGATTCGGGTGGGTTTTTTTCTGCCTCCACTGAGCATTTGTTTACTATAAACCATCCAAGGTTAATTTTCACTTAGGCTTTTATAAGGGTGTACTGATGAGAAGGTTTGAAACATGTCTTGTGTTATGCCAACTGTATTAATTACAGCAGTGCTCTGCCTGGGGTGAATGTAATGTGTAGGGAAGAGAAGTTTGAGTTCAGAATTAGCAAGTGATTCTCACAATGACTTCAGGCTTATCAGTGCAAAAGTTGGTTGTGATGTAAGAGTGAACAGAACCCATTTCAAAACCTCCTACTCTGTGTCTTCTGATGAAGTAGTTTTGTTTTAACATTAGTGTGAGCTTTCTTTTCTAGTGTCTAGTGTGAGCTTTTCTCCCTGAAAAATGAGACTTCCTTTCTGCTTGAGGAAATATGTGATTTACTCTGGGTTGGGTTTTTTGGAGCTTCAGGGCCAGTGCCTAATTTTCTTTTTATCATATTCTTAGTTCCATAGTAGCCAATTTCCTTTTGGCTTCACTGAAGAGAAATTCTTTGGATATCATAATTATAAAGTAGACATTATGACTTCCTACACTTATTTTTAGAGAGATTATTTCATGTCGTCTTAGACTGCTTTTATTGTCTGTGAGTTTATTTGTATATGTAGAGACTTCAGTTGATAGCCTATCAACTATAAAGAGCTAAATGCTCTATACATTGGAGTTCAAAAGCACAGCATAAAGTTGCCAAAAATAAAATTGCTAGTACACCTTAATCACACTTTCACCACCTCATACTTCACTCTAAAAAAAAAAAATCCAACATATTTTCAACCAAGTTACATATGAAACAGATCAGAACATCTCGTGGCTCTGCAGAGACTTATAACCTGACTGCAAATTATCCTGTAGCAATCCAGAAATCTGGTTTGCTGCTCAAAGATTTCTTCTCTTCACTAATAGTCTGCACTAACAAATGGCAGGCTGGGTTTGTGAGCAGGGCTGCAATAATTTCATGCTGCAGTGCCAACAGCCTATCCTTAGAGTGCCTGAAATGGAGGGAATTCTGTACTAGGAGGACCCTTCACCACTCTCTTTGCCAGGATGATTGTATAGGTAATGCTTCTTGAAATGCCTGCAACCCAATACACATTTCCTACTGTTGGCAAAAGTATCCCAGGCACAAAACTGTTTCCTTCAGCAATGGAACCCCTCAGTACAGGAGGCAAAAGCCATCCTTGGGCTCCTACATAATCCCTAACCCTGATCTTGAGAAGCAGCAGGCAATAGGGATTCTGCTGCAGCTTCCTGATGCCTTAGTGGTGCAGTTTCAGCTCCTCGGGGATGGAGATCAGAGAGGACACCTGGTCCTGTAGAGAAGTAATGCAGACTTCACGTCCTCCCATTCACTTCATAGAATGGTAAGGTTGGAAGGGACCTCAAAGCTCATCCAGTTCCAACCCCCTGCCATAGGCAGGGACAGCTCCCTCTAGCACAGGTCACTCAAGGCCTCCTCCAACCTGGCCTTGAACACCTCCAGGGAGGTTGTGGAGCACAGAATCATAGAATGTAATCAAAGATCACACTGGGTGCTTCTGTGCTCCACAACCTCCCTGGGCAACCTGTGCCAGTGTCTCACCACCCTCACTGCAAACAACTTCCTCCTAACATCCACTTTCAATCCCCCCTCTGCCACTTCAAACCCATTCCCCTTGTCCTGGCATTGCAAGACCTTGTCAATAGTCCCTCCCCAGCCTTCCTGGACCCCCCTTCAGATCCTTGAAGGCTACTCTAAGGTCTCCTGGAAGCCTTCTCTTCTCCAGGCTGCAGAACCCCAATCTCATGGGGCAATGGTTAGGATTTGTCTCTCAGCTTGTGTATTCAATTTTATTCTGGTTTTAGACTTCTGTTCTAGCCAGTGTCAAATAAAAATAGATCTCATGCAGAAAGTTCAGCTACTCTGTCCTGGAGACCTGCTTCAGCTTTGATGCCTGTCTTCATTCTGTTTCCATCTCTTGTTTTGTTTCCCAGGCAAGATGCAGTCTTTCCCACCCTGGTCTGCTGCCTCCTCTAGTCCAGACTGCACTTTAGTCCTTGTGCAGATTCTGTGCCTGCCCTAGTCTTTATCTCCCTACCTTGGGGACATTGGTTCAGGAAGCCACAATGGTGACTTTCAGGGTTCCTCACTAAGTGGCAGGAGAACATTAGTCTTCAGGCTCTACCTGCCTTTGGGCAAGAAATAAAGGTACATTTTCAAAGGTACTCAGATATGAAGCAGAAGGACTCATCACTAAAATGAGACTAAAGTGAAACAACAGGAAACACTTAAAATCACCCATCCTGTTTAGCTGTGAGGTACAGTGACCATGCAGCAGGATCACTGCAGAGCTCCAGTTCATCTCCACTGTCCCTCTGGCAAGGATGTTTATGTACTCCTGAATTTGATGCTGCACTGTCCCCTACTCACTCCAGAACTCCTGTGTTTTGCTGGTCATTCAACTTTCCATTTGTAAAACATCTGAGACCTGAAGTCATCTTGTACACCCCTCAAAATGGCTACTAGAGTTAAGGGAAGCTGAACACAGATGAAGGGCAGAATTTAGTCAATATTTGCAAAACACTTTGGAGTACTTGGGCATGAAAGGCATCATATTGGGTAAATATTTTCATTCTGAGTTAAAACCTGAAATCTGTAATTCAAATGTTGGTAATTTCTGAGCTGAGGCTGATACATGCATATGAAAAGACTTTATTTGGACTCAGCTTGCTTGCCTACTTCTTGATCCTAGATTAAATGAAGATGTTTTTTGTTTTGCCTGGCTGAGGTGGGAGAAAAAAGCCAGCAACAAACCTTCCTACCTCTGGTCATTTTGTTTTCTGGTTGAAAAGTGCAGGCCAGCACAGGAGAGAAAAAAAAAATCAAATCAAATATGAATTTGTTGATACTTAGCAGAGAAAGGACCAAGTGTCTCCTGTTTTGACATTTGCTAACATAGATTTGCCTTTTAAGACATGTTGTTGTGTAAACCAGATGTAAGCCTGACTGCTTCATCTACCCTTTGCTCTGCCCAGGGGTGGCAATGCACACTGGGGATGACTGTTTGTGTAAAACTTACTCAAGTTGAAACCAGTAGTTGCCTATTGGAAAAGTGGGAAGTATTGTCCTCCAGACCACAGACTGAAGACCAAAGGCATAGGTTTGTGTTCAGTCAGCTACCACAAAAGAAAAGGGGAGAGATTCTTACTAGGGAAATGTTGAACCTCTTACATGACTCTGTTTGGGTTAGAGAGATGGAGAGAGTTGCCAATTAAACTGTTGGTTCCAGCTCAACACAAGGGACAACTTCGTGCCTGGAAGGGTCCCAGAGCCCTGGCACAGGCTGCCCAGAGAGGTTGTGGAGTCTCCTTCTCTGGAGCCTTTCCAGGCCTGTCTGGATGTGTTCCTGTGTGCCCCGAGCTGCATTGTCTGGTCCTGCTCTGGTAGGGGGGTTGGACTGGATGAGCTCTTTGGGTCCCTTCCAACCTCTAACATCCTGTGAAGTCCACAAACACTAAGGAGCAGAGCATCTTCCCCTCTCTCTTTTCAGGTGGTCTTTTCCTGTCTTTAGATCCCTGTCCTCTTCACTGTCCCCAGGAAGTGTATCATTTATTGGTTAATAAGTTGTCTGACAAGGTAGCCACTTTGTACCTAATTGTTCAGTTTATGTTTTATTGATGAGCCTAGGCTTGAACTCTGCTTTCCTCAGAGGCTACTTGATAAATCTGTTGGCTAATCCTATCTAAGACACTTGAATTACCTGCCCTAGCATAACACATGACACTGCCTTTGCTTTGTGTTCCTAAGAGGAGCTGGTTACACAGTTCCAAGGAGCTGTGTTTAACAGTAAGAAATACAATCAGATCCATAATTCACATTGCTCTGTGGCAACAAAAGATCTTTAGGGATGCACTGAAATGCATAAAATACTTCCTCAGCTTTTAAATCAATGTTCTGCTTCAGCTTGTAAGGCCTCATGTAGCTAAGAGAGCTTCTGAGCTGCAAAATCTTGGTGATGAGTAAAACCATTAGACACATCAAACACTCATGTTTTGTATCACTAATAGGGGCTGAAAAGATTGGAAAATGTAATCACCTTGCACTTTCCAAGGCAGTAGTTACCATTTCAAGTGAATGAATACAACCCCAAATGAATTTTCTATCAAAACATGAATCTAATGATGCCACACTCTTGTACTCTGAACTCTTGACTTGCAGGAGCTGCCATCAGGGAAAGCTGAGAGTATTGCAAGAGTTGTGGAGCACAGGAAGGAGCAGTGATACTCTGAATAGCTATTTATGAACTCGGCTAGGAAGACTCTGAAGCCTCTGCAAAATCTTGGAGGCTCTTAGCACTTAGTCTTTGTGTGTCAGCAACAATCTGTTTTGTGATATTCTTCTATGAGCTCAGTGCATGAGCCCATGGAATGGTTTCCCTAAAAAATGAGGGGGAAAAAGGCAAACTACCTCTAAAGTAGAGCTTCAACTTCTTGGGCTTGGCCAATGGGTGTCCTACTCAATGTTGTTAGGCTTGAAATCAACTGGATCACAGCAGCACAGACCCAGAGCAGTGCCCTGGTGCAGGCACTGTGTGTGAGTAGGTGTTTCATTCTGGCTTGCCTCCAAATCAAGGATGCTTTGCTCCATCAGCAGACATGGTTATCCCAGCTGATGCTGTTTGTGCCTTTCAAGCAGCCAAACATGGTTTTGGTAATGTTTATACAGCTGCTTCTGCTGGGCTTGTATATCTGCAAACTAGAGCATGATCTGTCCCCTTGGTTTTTCTGTGTTCCCTCTTCACCTTTTTGTGATGTAGCGAACACAGAGCTTAGTTACTCTAGACTGGAAAAGTTGAGTTTAGATATGAGTTTGACCATGTGAAGCAAGTTCTTTCTGAGTTTGTACAGAAGAGGGACAATCTTTAGGTGTGAACTCTGAAGCTGCAGCTTTCAGTGGGTTGTTTCTTAACCTTGAAACTGATATTGAAACCTAACATTTCAGGCTTCCAAACACAAAGGCCATTTTAAGCCCAAAATTACTCAAGCCATTTATTTCAAGCTTAATGTGCACTCATTTAATGGTCTTTAGGCCTAGAAGATTATGATGATTTTCATCACAGACTTTATCAAATCCAGAGGATGGTGTATTAATAATTCAGTAGCTTATACAGAGAGGTGAGAGAATATAATATGGGGCACTTAAAGGATAAGGCATATTTTCCATGATGTTACTGTTTTAAGAGTACTTTGATTAATAAAACAGCCAAAGAGCCTGACTAGGTTGTGAGATTGCTGAAGTTAAAGAGCACTGAAGTGCACAACTGGGTAAAACCAGACGCAACTATTGTGATGTTTCTTTTCTCCCCCACAGCATCAAAAGCTAATAAGAAGCCATTTTTGCATCATAAGCCAAAGAACAGCTCCATCAAGCTTTAATCACATTGTTACACATTTATTTAAAAATTATGTTAGCTCATTAACAGTGCTTATAACATAGATTGTTGTAATGATGGGAAGATCAGCAAGCAGCAAGTTCCGCTTCTATTTCGGCGCGCCGAGGCGCAGGCTGTGCCGCGGGAAGCAGGAGTGCTGCTTCTTAAACAGATGATCCTGTGTTTGGAGGGGGTGCTTGTCAGGGGCATATCGTGGGCCAGTTCAAAACACTGAAAAACTCACAGCTGCCAGGGTTTTCTCAGTTTTCCTTGGGAATTTCTCAGGGTCAGGATGTGATTTCTGCAAAGGATGATGCCAGTAAATAATCTACTGTGAGTGAGAGTACTCAAGATGGGAGGCAGATGAATTCAAGCCTACATCATAGCATGGTTTGAGCTGCAAGTGACCTCTGCAAGTTTTTTTAGCAAGTGATGTGGGAAGATGAGTCCTCCAGTTTGTGGCTCTGGTGTGCAATGTGCCTGGGGAAGGCAGTGAGGCTGAGGGCTACCAGTCTGGGTGGGTCAGGGGTAGGAGCCTCATGCTGCATGAAGGAGGTGGGGAGTGGTAACTTTCCATACTGCTGTGTAGGTCAGGAGAAGCTTTTGGAGGTTTCATCTTTTCAGGATTGGGAAAAATCAAAACCTCTAAATAAGCAGTGGAGGGAGGAAGAGGCTGATGCATATCCATGGCCTGGATGAACCCTGGAATTGGGGAACTTGTTTGGATTTGTCCATGGCTAGCTAGGGCACTGCTTTTCTTCTGGACAGCACATGGGATGGTGAAAAGGGACATCAGTGAAGGGAAGAACTTGAGTGACTACAGATGCAAAACTGTTAAAGGAATTTACAACAGGCTTTCTGAAAGACAGCATCTGTCTGTGTGTGCTCTTGAGTGCTGTTAAACAGTAGGAGTCATTAGTCTCAGCAGACTGGAAGGGTGGAAAAAGATCTTAAGATAAACCAGGGGAACTGTTGAGGAGTTGGAACAGAAAGGGGAAAGTGCATGGGAACACTGTTCCTGGAGCTGTATCCAAGGCAGGACTTGACTATAAGCTTTCATGGATGCTTTGTGAAACCTACCCTGCCATTATTCAGGGGGTGGACTTACCTGCCCAGAGAGCTTCCTCCCAGCACCACCATGACTGCCTCATGGCCTCTTGGAAAGGCCATGGCCGTGGTGCTGGCAATGGCTGAGTGCTGGCAATGCCAAGTTTGAGTAACTTCTGCTGTCTGGTTTGCTGTGAGCAATATACAGCAGTAATAGATTCTGAGTCTATTGATGGCAAAAGCAGCAGCCAGCTCTGAGCACTCTTTCTTCAAACAGGAAGGAGGAGGAGGAGAAACATTTTTCATCTCTAAAGAGTTTTGGTAAGGCAGCGTCAGGCACAATCATAACTTTGTATTTTAGCTCTTTACCTTCAAAAGGAAGAAAAAAGTTGAAATAGATCTGCAGAGACTTGGCTTTTTTTTCTGTTAAAACAAAATATATCAACTGTATAAAGGAAATGCTGTTGCAGGCTCTAACAAAAAAGGAAAGCTGTTAGGAGTGCTCTTGACAAAATAGAAACAAAAGATGAAAACAGTGGTGGAATAATTTAGTCATAAAATGAACTGTGAGCTTGAAGGTCACATTTTATCTTAAAAGGTGTAGAGAACACTTAGAATTTTTGAGAACTGATAAGTGATTTCATTATATCAAGGACATCTTCACTGAAGTTGATAAGGCAAAAAAAAAAAAATTGAACTGACTTTTCCTCTTCTGCTTTCCAGTAACATTCTGAACGTTTTTAACCACATTTACTCTTGGGTGACCTGTTTTGGGATGGAGTACTGCAGGCTTCTCTCCTTGCTCTGTCAGTGTATCCACTTGACACTCCATCAGGTCCATGTCTTTTTCCTGTGGAGGGGTTCAGAGCTGGATGCAGCAGTGCAGGTGAGGCAGAGCAGTGTTCAGGAGAGGTTTTAGTGACCTGGCAGCTGTTACCTTTTATCTGCTTTATCCAAACTCTCTCCCATAGAAATTCTGAGAGAAGTAGTGGAGTTTTGCTTGTGCTTTTGCTGTTGATGTTTCTCTGGCCCATTTTATTTCTGCAGAAACAGGCATAACTTTGCCACAAGAGCTATATATACCTCATGCACTTTATAAATAACAGAGGGGATCAAATTCTGTCCATGGGTCCCTGCACACAACTCTTGCTGTAGTCATGCAAGGGAATAGTTTTGTCCTACTTGTGCAAAGCTCATTCACCAAGGTCCATGGAGACTTCTGCTGTACTGAAACACAGGAGCCTCTGCATGTGGATACTCAAACTGGGGTTTATTCATCTGTCAGCTTTTTGTAGATTATCTTGATTAAGTTTTCTTGTGTTTTATTGCATAACTACCATTTGAAACATTGATTTACAAGCATTTGTGTCTGCCTCAAGATGGAGTGTCAAGAGGATGGGGCCAGGCTCTTTCCAGTGATGGGAAAGGAGGTTCCTAAACATAATAATAGATTTTTTGGTAATTTTGTTTCCTGTGAGGGTGACAGAAGACTGGAGCAGGCTGCCCAGAGAGGTTGTGGAGGCTCTGGAGAGATTCCTTGGCAACCTGCTGGATGTGATGCCAGGCAACCTGCTGTGGGTGATCCTGCTTTGGCACGAGTGTAGGACTGGATGATCTCTAGAGGTCCCTTCCAACCTTCACCATGCTGGGGTTCTGATTCTGTAATATTGACAAAACTTACTCTGAAAGTCAAAGCAAGAAGTGTCCTATACCTTACCCATCTACCTGCTGCTGTTCCTGTCCCAGTGGCACAATTCTCTTCACCTGCCATGATGCAGGGATCAGTCTATCATGTGTTGGGGTTGGAACATGCTACCAGCCTAGCAGGTTAAACAAATTTCCTTGACTGCTGTGGGTAGAGAAATGAAAGTTCTAATCTTAGTTGTGCAAACCTTTCCACCTTATCACCCAATTATCCCAGTGGGTGGCTACATCTATAATTTAGTCTGGATTGAGTAAAATAATAGCACCAGCACTTGCCACTTTGATCTGGGTATGTTTATTTAAAGAGTGTTCAATATGCATGGGAGAGTTTAGCATAGGAGTCCGAACTGCTCTGTGCTGAGGTTTTGTTTTGTTATTTATTTTATTTCATTTTACTTTATTTAACACCCAAGGTTAAAAGGAGCAGGAGCCCAACTGAGAGAGTTCAGAGTTCATCTCTGCATGCTCACTGTCTTCCATTTAAAGGCACACAAAGGACTAATACAGTACCAGCTCTCCCCTGGGCTGTCTTTGATACACTCTGCTGTGCCTGGACTCTACCACTCCTCCTATCAGTCTGATCCTACTTCTCTGAGCCTGCTGTGCTCAGCACTGTAACCTCATTCAACTGGCGCTCTGCGTGCAGCAGAACAACTTCAAGGCTCTGTCAGGCATTGACACATGCAGGCTCCAAGCAGGGAGCTAAACACTCCCCTTCACCTCCTCTCTGCTTCCACATTAACCTCGATTAAGTGCAGGAAAAAACAAATGCTGTAGAGCCATCATTCAGGTTTTAACTACCAGCACATATTTAGGTGTTCTGCCAGCTTGCCACCTTCCAGAAGGTACTAAGCAAGCCCTCTGGTTCCTCCTCTTTCTCATGATGACAGTGATAAAGAGAGTCAGCTTGAGGGACAGTGCTAAGTCTGGGTTGGAGACATCTGGGGTCGTAGAATCGGGCAGGATTGGAAGGAATCAGCCAGTTCCAACCCCCATGCCATGCCCAGGGACACCTCACACCAGATCAGGCTGGCACAGCCTCATCCAGCCTGGCCTTAAACACCTCCAGGGATGGGGCCTCAACCACCTCCCTGGGCAACCCCTGCCAGGCTCTCACCACCCTCATGCTGAAGAACTTCCTCCTCACATCCAGTGTGAATCTCCACCTCCAGCTTTGCTCCATTCCCTCCAGTCCTGTCACTCTTTGATACCCTAAAATGGATATCAGATTTTTTGTAGCCCCCTTCACATCCTGGAAGGCTACAAGAAGGTCACCTGGGAGCCTTCTCTCCAGACTGAAAAACCCCAACTCTTTCAGTCTGTCCTCATAGCAGAGCTGCTCCAGCCCTCTGCTCATCCTCATGGCCCTTCTCTGGACACCTTCCAGCACCTCCACATCCCTCTTGTCCCAGGGGCTCCAGAACTGGGTGCAGAACTGCCCACACTGCTCCTGCTGCAGCCTAGGCGCTGGTTCCTCTCTGGGCTGCAAGTGCACACTGCTGGCTCACTTTGAGCTTCTCATCCACCAGCACCCTCAAGTCCTCCCCAGGGTTGCTCTCCAACCAGGCACTGCCCAGCCTGGATTGGTGCTTGAGATTGCCTTGACCCAGATGTACTTGGGTTCTGCACTTGGGGCACTGGGAGTTTCATGACCCATCACAGGCTGTTGGCAGAGTGGCTGGAAAGTTGCCCAGTGGAAAAAGTCCTAAGAGTGCTGGTTAATAGCTGGCTAAATATGAGCCACTGTGTGCCCAGGTGGCCAAGCAGCATCCTGGCTTGGATCAGAAATAGTGTGGCCAGCAGGACTGGGGCAGGGAATTTCCTGCCTTCTGGCAGCTTCCTTTTTGCCTTCCAAATTCTTTTGCAATGAAGAGTATTTATGTTGCTATCCCCACGAGAAGCCTTGTTCTGGTTGTGCAACAGTGTCTTTGACACACTCCACGTTGGGGGTCTTTCATTTAGAGCAGCACATATGAAATGAACACAAAATACCTTTCTGGCAAGCTTTGCTATGTCAGCATCATGATAAATGCAGGTGGAGTTGTCTGCAGCCTATGAGGGATGAACTTGAGCTTCCTGGCTGTGACTGGCTGTATGATTCTGATGTGATCCCATGCTCATGGCAGGTAAAATCCAGATTTGGATGCCTGGCTAAATCCTTGCCTGCTAAAACAGCCTTCCCATACTGGACATGTGCTGAGCTCTTGCATCAGCAGCAGTCAGCCAATGTTTATGTAATTATGCTCCTAACTTCTATGAGTAAATTGCATTTAATAGCAACTCTTGGGGATTTCATGAACATTGTAGCTTGTCTTCCAGAGAGTTATTCTGAGGGAGATTCAAAGTGGTCATGCTACAGTGTAGCCTGTGTGTTTTATTTATGCTAATTTGAATAAAGGATATGATGCAATTCTGAATCTATATTAAAATCAGCTCCCAGTTCTATATCCTTTTATATTCCAGTGCAAGCATATCCTCAGTTTGCTCTCACCCAAACTTCTCAGGCAGCCACACTTTAATAAGAAAAGAAATGTTGTCAGGAGTAGTTATTATCACACATCAGAGTATTGTATTAGCATTCAGTTTTAAGAGACTAAATTGAGGGATTTTTGAAATCTACCCTTAATGATACCAAAGGATCTTGGAGACACATGGGGAAAGCTTGAGGTGAGATGTCATCTGATAGATACACATCATACCTAGGTCCATAAAAGACAGTTTATTTAACTGCCTGTCTTTGTGTTCCCTCTGCTCTGTTTGGATGAACCATCCTCAGGTTAAGTGATACTTGTGTACCTTCTTTGCCTGAAATCAAGCACAGTGAGTGGCAGGGAAGTTCAAGGGATGCAATGTTCTTATAGACCTGAGGTAAGATGAAGCAACTTTGAATGCGTGGAGTATAATCTGGATGGAAAATCTGGTAGTTGGAGGCATCTTTGGGTTCATATCTGATGTTTTAGCTCAGTCTGGATAGGTTACATAAATCTCACTGGTTTCAAGGGGGAGCGAAGCTGTTGAGGAGGAGAGTTGTGGGAAGATGCTGTGCTGCAGAGCTTGTGTGTTACAAAGCATGCACAAAAAGGGGAAACCATTCAAAGTTCATGTCTAGGATTTAAGGGTTTGCTTTAGAAGCTTGACAAACAAGAGTAGGATCTTACAGCTGATCACATTGTCAGCAATTTTTTTCCCCCTTATTGTTTGGATGTTGCATGGTTAGATTTGAGCAAGCTGGGCACAGCTATGATGTGCTGCATCAGTGTCACTGAACTTCTTGTTGGAGGTCTGTGTACTCCTTTTTGACTGGGGTGGGATGTACAGACCACCTGTACTCAACACTTCTTTGGTCGTTGGGAAAAGGGATGATGAATAAAAACAGTTCAGTGCTGAAGTAAACATTTAGTTTTATTCTGGTATCATAATTTCACTCACCTGTAAACACTGAGAACTTGGAGGCATCTCCTGGCAATACCTGCTGTAGGAAGTGGATGTGTATATGCTTCATGTAAGCTGCTGGTTGTTTTTCAGGCTCCCATCTAAAGCCAAGCCATGCACCACACTGCAGCAGGCTAAGAGCAGATGATCATTTGTATAGCTGCAAATACTAACAGGGCAACAGAGTTAGAATCACCTAATAGCTTACAGTCCACATCCTGCACGTAGAAATGCCACCAAAAATACACATTTCATCAGATCTTCTTGAATTCCACATCATCTTATACTTCTAACAAGCAGATGCCAAATATTACAGTGCCTGAACTCTAGGTTTAAATATTGAAGAAATGAAGCAATAAATCAAAGAGCTGTTGGGTGTTTTTCAGATGGTAACAGGTCGCTCAGATTTTACAGGCATTAGGCATCAATATATTTTTCTCAGAGTTTCCCATAACCAATTAAGCCAAAGCATTGCAGAAGGTAATTTCTCATTTAAAGCCAAGCCAAAAGGCCAGGAAGTTTAACTTGAGCTGTGCTTTGGTTTTCAGTTTCATTGATACATGCTCACATTAAGCCCACAAACCATAGTGGCATTTCAGAGCTACCTCATGGTAGCATTTCAGAGCCAACTCGGAGGAATGGCTGAGATGTGAGATTTTGGCACCACTAGGTGCAAGGCACTGATCAGGTGGGCAGATCTAAGAACAGCAAACAAAATAATAAACATTTGGAGGATTTATAGAAAGATACTTTTTTTGTGAGTACAGATTTGGTGATGATAAGCTTGGGAGCAACAGGAGGTGACCAGAGGTCCGGGAAATGGGGATTGGCTGAAAGACTTCATAAAGTAGTTCTCACAAGCTTAGGTATCACAGATGGCAAAATATACACTGAAATAACCTTTGACTGTATCTAACCAGTATGCAGAAAAGGAAAGAAATTTCTTCATTGCATGTGCAACAGCCTTTGAACTGTGGTGGTGTTTGCAATGGGGTGCAGCAGAAATATGCAGATGAGAGGAATTCAAAAGGGGAGGCTTCAGGAGTTGTAGCTTGCAGGGCAGCTGGCACTATACAGCCAGGCAGTGTGACTATGCTGTCCACAGGATTTCTTGCATATATCATATGGGATGCACCTGTTCTGAGAAAGATACTTAACTTCAATTAAAACTGTCCAAGAAATGTTGTTTGCTGTTGGCATAATGCTTCATTACCTCCTAAAGTGGGAACTTGTATCTTATTTTGGGAGTGGGCATCTATAAATCCCATTTCTCAACACTGGATCTCATTATCCCACTGTCAGAAAGGCTGACACCTTGCTATCAGACATCTCTCCAGGCTCTAAGTACCAATCGTAGTGATCAAGGCACCTTTCAGCCTCTTGTCTTGACAGGCTGAGTAAGTTGAGCTCCTGCAGGACTTGCACTGAGTGCTTGGCTTCCAAGTGCAGGCTGTGAAAGCTCTCTTCAGAATTTCACCTGTCCATCTGAGCAGAAGAAACTACACATTTTTGGCAGTGCACAAACCCATCCAGATGCTGAAAACTTGTCTCCCTAACTCTCTGAATGCTGATAAATAAGGACATTCTTGAATGAGAAAGCTGAAAGGGCAAGTGTGAGCAGGAAGCAATGAGGGAGCAAGCATCAATCCTTGTTTTTATGATCTAATCCAACTATCTCTGTTCCATCAAACTTTGGGAATGCTCTATTCCCTACGGCACATCTGTGCTATAAGCCTTTCACCCCATGAAATTAAGACTTCTGATAGATAGGCTGTGACTATCTATTAAATAACTCTGGCCAGGAAGGGCAAACCATCAACTGCTGTGCCAGGAGCTGGCACTTGTGCATTTCTCTTGCTGCTGTTACAAGTCTCATTGCCTCTGGCAGGAAAAGAGGATGAGCAGCTGGAAGCTGAAACCATTTCAGCCAACTCAGCAAAACCTGGTGGAGCTATCTGCCAAAGCCATGGTTTGCCACCTCAGTCTAGATGCATGTGCTTCACCTTGCAGGTAGAACAGCCCCAGAAGCTCAGCATAGACTGAGAAGTGTCCATGGGATATTTCACTGCCACTTTCTGTAGGAGCAGAGCAAGCTCAGTAGTGGGGACTTTGTCAAAGCTGCTACAGCATCTAAACTGATGGCTCACAGCCAAAATGTGTCACTCAGAGCATTCACAGAAGGGGTCAGGTGAAAGTTATTTCGAACAGACCTTGTAACAGCTGGAAATTTGTGGCTGATGACTGGGGTTGAGGATTCCTGCTGTTCATTTATACTTGAAAAGATTTTCCTCATCTCCTGAGTGGGCACTGTTGCCCTGTTGGCACTGCCAGCAGAGCAGGTGTGATGAGAGTTCTGGTGGAGGGGGGTTGTGTCCAGGTGACTTAAGGAACCATAGAACAGTAAGGTTGGAAGGGACCTCAAAGCTCAGCCAGTTCCAACCCCCTGCCATAGGCAGGGACACCTCCCACTAGCACAGGTCACTCAAGGGCTTGTCCAACCTGGTCTTCAACACCTCCAGGGAGGGAGCAGCCACAACCTCCCTGGGCAACCTGTGCCAGTGTCTCACCACCCTCACTGCAAACAACTTCCTCCTAACATCCACTTTCAATCTTCCCTCTGCCACTTCAAACCCATTCCCCTTATCCTGGCATTCCCAGACCTTGTCAATAGTCCCTCCCCAGCCTTCCTGTAGCCCCTTTCAGATCCTTGAAGGCTAATCCAAGGTCTCCTGGAAGCCTTCTCTTCTCCTGGCTCCAGAGCCACAACTCTCTCAGCCTGTCCTCATAGGAGAACTGCTGCAGCCCTCTCAGCATCTTGGTGGCCTCCTCTGGACCAACTCCAACAGTTCCATGTCCTTCCTGTGCTGGGGGCTCCAGAACTGCACAAAGGACTCCAGAATCTGCAGGTTTACTCAATTAGTGTTGGTGCAGGATGAGGCTTTCACTCTTGACAGTTTCTCCTCCATCTAGACCTTCAGATTTTAATCAACTCCTTTCTATCCCATTTCCAACTGCAGCTGAGGGGAGAAAAAGCACAACAAACCCCTTTTGTACAGGCTTCCAAGCATGGTATTTATCATTTGCAGAAGGGTATTTTTGCAGATCTGAGCTCGAATGTTTACTTTATTCACACATGGAGCAAACTCTTCTCTTGCAGCATATGGCCAGGAGGTACACTGCTTTGTGCATTAAGATGTCTGAAAGCTGTCTGGGAAGGCATTTCCTGCTTTCTGATACGGGAAGGCTTGGGTTGGAGGGGGCTTAATTTGTTTTGAAATTTCCAACTCTCGTTGTGCTCAGGAGCTAAAGTTGGAATCCATTAAGAGTCGCTTTAGTGCCGTTTCTATTCTCATCTTCCTTTCCCCAGTAACTGTGCAATTCACTTAGTGCTTCCTTGCAACCAGCAGCAACTGCGTGGAGATGGTGCACAAAATGAGCCATTTTGTTTCCAAACAGATTGCAGATGAAAGGAAACCATTCAGTTCTTGCTCACTAGCTGTAATTACTAGAGCGCTAATTACTCCAAATCACTGACATCCAGGGTCAATGAGGATGACAACAGGAACATCAAAGACGAGATGCACACGAGCAATTACAAGTCTCTAAAACCAGGCTGTGGTATTATTTTATGGCTCCCGTGTCTTCTTTTGACTGCAAAAACAAAAGATGCCGAGAAATATTCGAGTTTGCTGAATGTTTGCTGTTATTCCCTCTTGCAGTTTGACGGTGAGAACATGTACATGAGCATGACAGAGCCGAGCCAGGACTATGTGCCAGCCAGCCAGGTGGGTTAATTAATCTTCCCTGCCTTGTTTCAAATTGTAATTAAACAAATTCAAAGAGCCGCGTTGCAAATGAGTGGCACTATCAGTAACTGCTGCAATCAGGAATAATCAGAATTTATAAACAAAGCATTTAAACCTTGTTTCCAGTTAATGAGAGCGAGCTGATAAAACACCAGAGCCGGCGTTTGTTGGAAGGTGCTACCTTCTTTCCCCTCCAGAATGCAAGCAGCTGTTTTGCCAGCATGATCTTTCCTAAACAGTTGTTTTACCTTCAGGAAATAAAGTCTTTACAGGTGCAGCTTATTTGTTTATCTGACTGCAGACAAGTTAATCATTATAAGCTACTCATGTCACAAATAGCCTTAATTAGCACTCCTAGGCCAGTTGTGGTTGAAGAATTGCTTTTTTCCACTCGGTGTTTGTGACGGTTTGGGAGTTCCCTGCCCCCCCACACTTTGTATAATGACCCAGACTAGATCTCAGCCGGCTGGAAGTTAAGGGATGAAGCTCTATTTACAGCTCAGCACAATGTACAAGCAGAGATATACACTATATACAGGAATAGTTACAGAAATACACAAGGTAAAGGTAATGCAGAAA
Organism: Semnornis frantzii; assembly: GCA_013399775.1. NCBI lineage: Eukaryota > Metazoa > Chordata > Aves > Piciformes > Ramphastidae > Semnornis > Semnornis frantzii. The sequence goes on from VWYK01074121.1 coordinate 17,177, forward strand.
CACAACTCCCCTCCCAGAAATCAGAGACCCCAGGAGGGGCTCCCAACCACCCTTCCACCTTCTCCCCACCCCTACACCTTACCCCAAGGTTTGCCTTATGTGCCAGGAGGATTGGCTGGGGAGGATTAGAAGAAAAGTGGTTAATGGAGTTACTCAGCAGAGAGGAGCCAGAGCTGCTAGAGAGCCCGAGAAGCAGTTAGCCCGAGAAGCTGTGCCCCGTGACACACAGACTGCCCCCCCGAGACACTCTCTTATCTTCTTTGTTTTGGGTTCCTTATTCCTAAACATCTCAGCAAGCTTATGTGTGAAGTAGACATCACCACTGTTTTCCTTCACAGCCTAGAGTATAATTTTCTCTATTAAAATATTCCAGTTAGCTCAAACCAGCACAGTGTTGTTGAGGAATGTTGTCAGTGTTGCATCATTAGCAGAGGGGTGAAGGCAATGACTTCATCCTCGAACTTGCAGCCCAAAAATATTCAATGTATTGTGGATGCTTTACAGGTAACTTTGAGCCCTTTCCCTTTTGGAGAGCCCTGCACACTAAATCATGGTGTCAGTTGTACATTGAAAAATCTTCCACCTTTCTTCTGGAACACTGAGGTTTCTAAGAAGGGGGTTAGATGCTTCTTAAAAAGCAAAAAATACTTTTGAATTTGGCTGGGGTTTGGTTTTTATCTTCCTGTAGCTACATCTGTATGGAAGGGAGAAACTTTTGTGCTCCAGTCAATGTAATTCTAAGATTTCTGAGGAGGATTTGAAATGCTCTTTAGAAAGCAAAAATACTTTTCAGTTTGGGTTTTGGGGTTTTTCTTCCTGTAGCTACATCTGTATATAGGGAAGAAACTTTCATGTACTTCCATGCTTCAGTCAATTTAATTCTAAGATTTCTAAGGAGGGGTTTAAATGCTCTTTAAAAAGCAAAAATAGTTTGGAATTTGGCTGGGGGTTGGTTTTTTTTTCTTCCTGTAGCTGCATCTGTGTATAGGGAAGAAACTTTCATGTACTTCCATGCTTCAGTCAATTTAATTCCATATTAATAAATGATGGTGGCAGTGGTGCAGGTCAGTTAGATTGTATCAGAAATTGCCCTGAATAATCAGACTTGTGGTCGAGGTCATGCAGTAGCTCAGGCTCAGCAGTGGCTTATCTGGTATACTTCTTTCTGACAGGAAGAGTAGGATGAAGTGAAAAGTTCTTATGAGGTGGGAAATAAGCTTGGGTGCATGGGCAATGTGTGTAGATGGGCAGGGTGTAATTTAGGAATCAACAGCTTTGGAGAGTGCCAGTCCACTCAGAGCTTAAATGTCTTCACAGAGCAGGGTCCTGCAGGTGCCCAGGTTCACTGGAGGGTAGGAAGGCAGGAGGTGGTGTGAGGCAGCCTTTGAAATGTTCTACCATTCTCCTTCCCAGCCTTCTGCTCAAGTCGTTCTGAAATACCTTCAGAGAGCAACTGCACTTCTTGCTCAGGATTTGTGTGTGATTGAACTTATTCAGCTAAGAACCCTCCAAGATCCAGAGGTAGTTTAGAATGGAACTGTTTGATTAAAAAATGAAAAATTATATTATTAATTTTCCTCTAACCATTAATCCAAAAACTGTGCTGACAAGTTTTAGTATTACTATTAGATTAAAGCAGCCTCGTATCATCTCATTTATGCCTTAAGGGTTTTGAAGTGCAAGGGCTAATTGAATTTGTTGGAAAGAGTAGAAGTACAAACTCAGTGAATGATTGCTGTTATAAGGCAGCTGCTACCTTTCAGAGAACCATTATGTCTGTCTTAAATAGTTTTGAATAAAGAATGGCAAGCCCACATTATGCATCAGAATTATTTTTCTTCTGTTGATATTTTGGTGCTGTGTATGCATGTAGCTTAAATAATTTAAGGGGCATATTGAAAAATTAAGAGTATAAGTTTTTAATCTTTTATGGGGTTTCTACATGTGCTAACAAGGCTCAGATTTTCAAAGATATTTATGCAGCTAACACTGGTTTTGGTGCAAGTAATGTACTCAGAGTACTTTTTAAAGATCCAGGCCTGGATATTTTTAAGTGCAAATGATTTTTGTCTCAAAGGGGGAAAAAAAGAAAAATCCATCAAATGTGACACTTCCAAATCCAAAGATGACAGAAACCTCTGAATGTTATGGATGAGGTGCTGAGGGACATGGTTTAGTGGTGACCTGGCAGTGCTGGGTTAGCAGCTGGGCTTGATGATCACAGAATCAGGCAGGGTTGGAAGGGAGCACAAGGAGCAGCCACTTCCAACCCCCCTGCCATACCCAGGGACACCTCACAC
>VWYK01074121.1:26577-38464 GCA_013399775.1 Semnornis frantzii
AGGGGCAATGGGTTTGAAGTGGCAGAGGGGAGATTGAAAGTGGATGTTAGGAGGAAGTTGTTTGCAGTGAGGGTGGTGAGACACTGGCACAGGTTGCCCAGGGAGGTTGTGGAGCACAGAAGCACCCAATGTGATCTTTGATTATATTCTATGATTCTGTGCTCCACAACCTCCCTGGAGGTGTTCAAGGCCAGGCTGGATGAGACCTTGAGTGACCTGTGCTAGTGGGAGGTGTCCCTGCCTATGGCAGGGGGTTGGAACTAGATAACCTTTGAGGTCCCTTCCAACCTTACCATTCTATGATTCTTGGTATAGTACAGACAGAAATCTGTAAAGTAAGATCTAAAATTGTCTTCAACTTAGCTTTAATTAATAATAATAACATTTAATTAAAATAATAGTAACAATAATGATTTGCTCTCCTTATTGCTAAGCAGATCTTGTAAATAGTCTTCTGTCTCTCTTACTTCATCTGTAAATAGCAGGAACAGGTAGCTGTGAGGTGATGGTGCTGCTCTGCTTGTGTTTAGGAGGCAGCACGTAGAAACCTCTTGTGCTGCAAGCTTCTCCTTCCTTGCAGTGTCCCCAAAACACTGGGGAATAGTAGAGTCACAGGTTTGGATTGGAAGGAACCTTTAAGGCTTATGTAGTCCAACCACCCACCAGTAATCAGGGAGAGTTTCAACTAGAGCAGGTTGCTCAGAACCCCCAACGACCTGACCTGGAATGTTTCCAGGGATGAAGCATCTCCTACCTCTCTGGGCAACCTGGGCCAGTGTTTATGCCTCACTGTAAAAAAAAAAACACAAACAAAACCCAAACAACTGTTTACTGCTTTTTCCTTTATCATCTCTTCTGTCATGACAGGCCCTGCTGAAATGTTCCCTCACAACAGTCCCTGCTAAAATGTGTGTCCCAATCTTACTGGCCCCTTAGTCCTGAAAGACCACAAGAAGGTCTCTCTGGGGCTTTGTCTTCTCCAGGCTGAACAAACCCAACTCTCTCAGCCTTATAGGAGAGGATGGTGCAGGTGAGCCTCTGAGAGGAGGTGGCTCCAGGTTCAGAGGTCTAAGGATGCCCTCTGTGTGCCTAAAGCCCTTTGGTATTCCTAAGGAATTGCTTAGGGGGTGGGGAATGATCAAGAATTCCCAGGACTTGCATATCTCTTATAGAATTACTCAGACTCTCTACATAGGAAAAGTTCACAGCTGGGTCTGAAGGGAAGTTTAAGTTCTTCAGTGTCAGTATTGGTGTTTGCAGAGCCCAAATCTTGTAATCTTTTACAATGTTTGTGCTTCTACTTATTGTCATCTTTAGAATGCATTTTAGTTTAAAGCCTGCACATAGTATATGTATAATATTGAAGTATTTAACAAAAACTTTCAAGACTGGAATATTTTTTAAAAAAACCCAACTCTTTTATCTAATTCTGTTAACTTTTAACTTGTGATTGTTTAAAATCAATAATATCATTGTCAGCACATTCTCTTTCTTGAAAACAGAATTCATCTGGTACTGGAAAATTAATGTTTTGCTTGAGGCTTTGCCCTTTACCTAATGTAAATTAGAGAAATTGATTAATGCAATAGAAAAAAAAAATTACACCTTCCCCTGTAATATATTTTTGATAGCTGCTGCTTGATAAATTAGTACATTGTGTGTTTTTAAATGAATGTGATTTATTGCTGTTGTCTACCCTATGAAGAAACACAAAAAAATTGTTTGCAGGATCATTGACTTGAACACATCAATGGCACTGTTGGACAATTCTTGCTGGGTGTTAAGATGATTTATGCAACAGACCAGAGGTTTCCACAGCAATGCATTATAGTCTCGAGCTATCAAGCCTTGTTCATGCAGAGACAAAAGAAGATAGGGATGGGGGGGGGGAAGGAAAAAAGCAAACCTCTTGCTTCTGAAGGGCTTCCATTTAGAAGTTAGAGATAAGATTGACTCTATTAAAACTCCTAGAAATATCTGCTCTTGGATGCATTATCCAAACTTGCCAACCTGTGTGAGGTAGGTTGCTGTTTCTCCCTCTTCTAATGAGCTCATTGGGGTGGTTTGCTTTTTTTTTTTGCATTACTCTGGATTCAGAAGCATTTCAGTTATATAACAATGTGTTCAATAATAGAAGAGGAGACAGCCTGAAGCATCTATCTTTTAAAAACTGGCATCTTTCCACAGTTCAGATGCAGAAGCCTTGGTGCAAATGAAAAATTAAGACACGCTCTAGATAGTTGGCAGCAGCAGCAGCAGCACTCCTTTCAACTGCATTTCTATAGGCAGGTTCCCCACTTCTAAGGAGCTGTTGCTAATGGCAGGTTCTGTTGAGCATGTGCAGGGTGACCACATGAATTAAGCTTAAGGTGTGCCCTCACAGGATAATGGTTCTGCTCTTTGCAGAGGGATTTGCAATGGATGTTTGCATGCTTGCTGCCTCTTGTGGTCAGTCTTTTGCAGCTAGCTCCTTTAATTTCCCTTCTCTGATTACTGTTTGAAGTTCCACTAAAATTGTTTGGAAACCTAAGTAAGTTTTTAAGTCATCACTGTAGGGCTTTGTTTTAATTTCCTTCTTCCTCTGTACTCCCCTGTTCCACAGTTCTTATGCAGCAGGCTCTGTGAGCATTTCATAGAATCATAAAATGGGTTGGGTTGGAAGAGACCTTAAAGACCATCTAGTTCCAGCCCCCCTGCCATACCTCCCACTAGCTCAGGTTGCTCAATGCCTTGCCTAACCTGGCCTTGAACACCTCCAGGGAAGGGCATCCACAGTCTGCTGGGGGAACCTGTTGCAGTGTCTCAGTGCACTCGCTCTGAAACATGTCTTCTAGTATCCACTTAATCTCTCCTCTTTCAACTTGAGAATTTCCTTCAGTGTTCTGTTAACAGTGACTGTCTTGAGTTTCTCAAATAAATACTAACATTGTATGTGTGTGTTGTTAGCAGAGCAGGATGCTTAGCCCTGACTTGGCTTATGTTTTGCTGCAGTAAAGACCTGTCCTTTGGTATACACCTCAGACTCTCAATTTTGCCCCACTTCCATAGTTTGTTGCCAGGCTAAGTAGCATAAAAAATAAATTGAAGGAGACCAATGAGGTCACTGTTCAGGAACAAAAGGTGGGACTTGGGTTGGACAGTGAACAAGAGTTAAGTGTTCTTTTAGTTTCATTGTGGCAAGCTTTTTTTTTTTTCATAAAATTAGAGGCTAAGGTGTCAGAGATAATGAGATCTCCTGGTCACAGAGAGGGCATCTCAGTGATCATCCACTTCATGAAGGTGCCGTCGTTTGTTAGGGAACAAGCAAAGAGACCCAACCCACGGTGGTGTGCACTGGAGTGGGTGGTTCTGTATTCAGCAGGTCGTTGAGAACATCAAAGACTATCTGTTGTTGGTCTGATTTAAGGTCTTTGTCCACGCTCATGCAGAGCAGAGTAACCCTAGGCAGCAGGAGGACAGTGTTACTGCAGTGACTGATGAAGCCCCCTTTGTTTATAATTGACCATTGATTCTGCCCTCCTGCATGAATTCCTGCACTGGCCTGCATTTGCAAACTTGCTTTGGGAAAAACATTTTCTTCTAATAGCTGCACTTTGAAACTCTGCCCTCGTTTTTGTCTTTCCTGAAGATACTTTGTGGGAGCAGAATGTATTTAAGTCCTTGACAAAAGCAGCTCAGGGAGCGAGCCTGTGTTGCTGCAGAGGAAAGGGAAGGGTGGAAGTTGTGACCTCATGGCTCTGGGTGTCACTGTGCAAAGATTCACCACTTATGGAGGAGAGGAGAAATGTTCCTGTTCTTGCAAAAGAAGAGCAGAGTTTGGGGGTGAACCACTGTAACTGATCCCTTTATCTCTTCAGTTGGATCATAGAATATTTAAGGTTGGAAAAGACTTCCAAGATCATCAAGTCTGATTGTCCATCCAACACCAACACAACCACTAAAACATGTCCCGAAGTTTCTGGGACACCTTATATGGTGAATCCATCACCTCCTTGGTAGCCTCTTCTTTTGGAACACCTCGTGGTGAATCCCTCACTTCCCTGGACAGCCCATGGCTTCGAACACCTCATGTGGTGAATCCATTGCCTCCCTGGGCAGCCTGTTCTAATGCCTGACCACTCTTTCAGTAAAGTGGTGTTTGTTGTTTTTTTTTTTTTTTTCCTTTTCTCCTCTAACATCCAACCTAAATCTCTCCTGGCACAACTTGAGGTCATTTTCCTGTTGTCATATCACACCTGGGAGAAGAATCCAATGCTCACCACCCCACAACCTCCTTTCAGGTAGTTGTGGAGAGCTAGAAGGTCACTGCTCAGCTTCCTTTTCTCCAGGCTGAACAATTCCAGTCCCCTCAGCTGTTCCTCATAAGACTTTCCTCTAAACCTTTCACCCTGCTCACTCCCTTCACTTAAGGAATAAACAAAGACAGCCCTATCCCCCCATGAGCCTACCTGATGCACAAAGAATGTAGATGAATAATAGCAATTATCCACCTTGCTACATTACTCTGACTTTGCCTGTGGCTTCTCCTTGGATCAGATTGAGTTGGGTGACTTAATGATAGCAGGTAACAAAAGACTAAGCAGCTACTTTGTGGAGTGACTCGTTTAGATGACTGACAAAATGGGTGTATCATTGACTTCACAGTCTACAGGAGGAACAAAACACTGGCTTTGAGACAGCAGGAATGTGTTTTTATAAACACAAAGTATATTTATACAACATGGGCACTATTTTTGTGCTTGTTTGTCTTCCTCTGTAGCAGAACAAGGCTAAAAGCAGTACCTTTTTCTTCTTCACTATGTAGCTCTTGATCTGAGAAGCGGGGAGACTGATTTAGAGCCAGAGTTAATTTTATAAATTGCATTCCCTTTTCCACAATTCCCATGAAAAAGGTATTCAGCCAGATGAACACTCTTGGAAAATTTTAATAGGACCCTTGAAATCTCTTTGAATTTAGCTCCTTAAAAAAAAAAAAAAAAAAAGAGAGAGAGAGAGAGAAATCCTCTCTCTAATTGAAGCTGTGAAAGTATCAGAGATTCTTATGCCTTAGAGGCAATTTTTCCTTCCATACATAGTGGGGAAACTCCACTGTTATAACACATAGGTGTTTAAAATACTCTCTTTGTTAAACTAGAGGATGTGAGTTGGGCTCTTTGTGTTTGTTTGTGTGACTTCTGTTATTCATAGCATTTTCCTTTTATTTTCCAGTCTTTCCCTGGCCCAAGTCTGGAAAGTGAAGATTTTAACATACCTCCTATAACTCCTCCATCATTACCTGACCACTCCCTGGTGCACTTGAATGAGATAGAGTCTGGGTACCACTCTCTGTGTCATCCCATGAACCACAATGGCCTCCTTCCATTCCACCCACAAAACATGGATCTACCTGAAATTACAGTTTCCAACATGCTTGGCCAGGATGGGACACTGCTGTCCAACTCGCTCTCAGTGGTAAGTGGCTTGAATCTTTCTACTTTACTGTTCTACTTTACATTGTGAAATAGTGGAAATACAAATCCCTTTGACATCCTGAAACCACCAGCTGGTTTGGATGGGAAGGGACCTTTCAAGATCAGCTTTTCTAACCCCTCTGCAGTGTGTGGTGACATACTCATAGAATGGTTTAGTCACAGAACCATAGAATGGTAAGGTTGGAAGGGACCTCAAAGATTATCTAGTTCCAACCCACTGCCATAGGCAGGGACACCTCCCACTAGTACAGGTCACTCAAGGCCTCATTCAACCTGGCCTTGAACACCTCCAGGAAGTTAATGGAGCACAGAATCATCCAATGTGATCTTCGATCATGTTGGGTGATTCTGTGCTTCACAACCTCCCAGGGCAACCTGTGCCAGTGTCTCACCACCCTCACTGTCAAGAACTTCCTCCTAACATCCAATTTAAATCTCCCCTCTGCCAGTTTAAACCCATTGCCCCTTGTCCTGGCATTGCAAGACCTTGTCAGTAGTCTGAAAGGGACCTTGAAGATCATCTAGTTGCAGAGACACCTCTCCTTAAAACAAGTTGCTCAGGGCCTCATCCAACCTCATTCAGTTAGGTCAGGTTGCTCAGAGCTCCATTAAACCTCCATAGGGCCAGCACAGAAATCTTCTGAGGAGCTCAGATCATGGAGCGAGCCAGCCCGGCTATGGGCTTTACCCTCGTGCCGGCCCAGCTCTGGGCTTTGCATCACACTCCCCACGTCATATCCTGCCCTTGCCCAAGTCAACGAAGCTTGTACAGCTGAGTTCCTGAATCCTGCCCTTGTACAACTGAGTTCCTGAAAACCAGGAGGTTGCCCCATGCCTTGTGTAGACTTCCTCTCCTCTTTACAGTGATGTAACTAATGACAAAAGGAGGCTGAGGGCTTGGGCTGGTGCTGGAGCAGGGTTTGGCTCCAGATGGCAGTTGTTCTGTGTTTGTCTGACGAGGCCTTTTCCATTCTCATTTGCATGTGCTGAGAGATGTACAAAAATTTAATATCTCCTTTCTTGTTTACCGCACGTTTGGAAAACAGCAAATGTTATTTCTGATTCCAGGCCAAATCTTACAGCCTTTTTACAGTTCCCAGTCCTTAGCCAGCCAGAATCCAATTGAAATGACTGGACGATTTGCTTATAAAGTCTGTCAGATAGTCATTATGGTCGTAATCTTGGGCAGCCTGATATTATAAATCACTTCTTTGAATGTTAAATTGCTTGCAACAACTGCAGAGCTACTTTGCATGTTACAGTTTCGAGTGGGCTCTACAAATAATTAGTGCACTGCTTGCATAGCAGCTCCAGACAAGATTATTTCGTGCTGGTTGTACAATTTTAAGCCAAAGAGTTAAAATTTCCTTGGAAAAGGATGGGACCTGGTGTCGTGTGGGGCCCACAGGACTCCAGCCATTCTGTTGGATGGGCTGCCCAGGCAGCTGAAGTTCAGAATCTGCCACTCCTAGAGATCCCAGGATTCTGTGGCCCAGCTGGGAGGCTCTGTGCTTATGGACTGAAGCTGTTTCAGCTTCCAACTCTCTACGTTCCTACATATTACCTCCTAAAAAATAGATTGCTCTGGGGAGTGTGGTTGCTGAGGCAGAATATGGAGGTTTGGGGGTTAGAGGATCCAGGCTCAGCTTCCCATCAGTCCCTTGGAGCCAGGGCCCCGGAAACAATTAGTTAATAACAAAAATCTGCCTTGTCACAATTGCAACTTAATTAAAATAAAGCTGCCTTGATTTGGAGGAGCTCTGTGTTCCCTCTGAGGATGTCCAACAAGCTCTGCTGCAGGGGGGCTGGTCTTGGCTTCTTATGTGCTGCTTAGTTGTTATTGATTTACTAGGATGTTGCATGCTTTGTGTTTGAGGTCAGAATCTGACCCTGGGGTCATGTTCAATAATGGGAGGGAGGGAGGAGGGGCAGATTTTCATAGCTAGAAATATTTTCTCATCTCTTTATTTTCCTATCTGTACAGTAATTTACTTTCACATCTGCAAGTACCTTTGATGGAAACGTTCTGAATTTTGCTCGCATTTCTGCTAAGCTGCTGGCTTGCAATAAAGAGCAGGAGCTAAATCTCAGGGTTCTGAGAATCCAAACTATGAAATGACTCTGAGAATTAAGAGAAACACTTGGCACTCCAGTCAAGACAAGCAGTATTTCATTGCACTGACCCCTTCTGAGCCGCGGCTGTGGCTCAAATCTATGCATTCTTTTAAGCCCCGATGTTCCACATTAACCTCTTGCAAGCAGCCCTGAACAAAGGGCCTTGAGAGTTTGTAGATCATCACAATGAACTCTTGCACCGGGGGCAAACACAAACAAAACAAAACAAAAAGCTGCATAATATAACGAGGGAATTTTGCTGTTGGGACTTAGTGAAGATCAGGGAAAAGGAAGAGTCAGACATGGGGAAAATCTGCGTTAAATTTTAACAGTCATTTGTGAGGATTTGCTCACCAAAGCATGAGCCTTGAAGCATCATGGGCTAAGTCAACTGTGATCCCTAACTCACATGCCCTTCGCTCACAAGAGGGGCTCTTAACTAGCGATAGTTTTAACTCAAGCTGGCTTGCCTGTCAAGGAGATTAGGCTACAGCTCCTGTTGGTACAACGGGTAGGATGTTAACACCGCGATTTTGTGCAGTTTAAACGCCGCTTGGCACTCGAGCTCCTCTGATTTGAGTTTGATAGCTTGAGAGAAATTAGCTCGAGGGAGATAATGTAAGGAAATTCTTCAGTGAATCCAGCGAAAAGAATGGCCCCATTGTCCTCTGGGCTTTGCATTGATGAGGGACAGAGGATTTTGTAGAGTTAGCATTCCTTACTTCGCTTTGAAGCTCTTCTTTGTAATCCAGAACCTTTTACATTTTGTCTTCGACTTTTTTTTTTTTCTTCCCTGCCTTGCCATTACTCATCTCTAAGTTTCCTTTTTACTATCTCGTCAAACTCCGATCCATTTAACAAGTGCTTGTCTAAATCACTTTTGTATTGCCTCACACACAAAAGAATGTATGAGCTCCTCCAATCTATCTAAACCCTTGGTGCCATCAAATTTCTGGTATATCAACTAGCACTTAGTGTATTTGGAAACTGTGTCTCACTTTGTTTTTCAGGACACTAATGAGTACTTTTAGGAGAATTATTCCTAGAAATGAATCTGTTGGCAGTTCTCTATCCCTAATTAATATCTTCAGCAAATTTCACTTGTGTTGGGACAAATTCAGCTGCAATGCAACAGGCCTCTGAATTTGGTCTGTTTTAGCCACCCTTTGACTTGTGTTTTAGCATTCATTCCTAGTCTGTTAGAACTGGTGAGTGTTTTCAGTTGGTGTTTTTATAGAGCAGTCATTAATTAATGCTAGCCAAATGAGAGAAAGGAAACAGCGAGCTCAGAACAAAGTAGGAAGAGAGTTTGTACTCTGAGTTTTCCTTTCATCTCAAGTGGCAGACGTGTTCAGATGGGGATTTCTGTGATTTTTGGACAGATTGAGAATTGAGGACGTGCCCCTCCTAAAACCCCTTAAAAACTCCTCCTTGGAGTCCTGGTCTCTCACTGTGCAGCGCTCCCTGCGAGCCGCGGATGAAATCCTTTTGAGTGAGGATTGCAGGATTTGCCCCAAACCCTGTAAGAATTCTCCTCTGTGGAGGTGCTTAAACACACACACACAATGAGAGCCCACTACCAGCTCAGTGAATTCTTATTAGGGATCAGCTTCTTGCAGTTTTTTTTCCACACTGTGGGAATTCTTTCTGAAATTTCTTACAATGCTGGGAGATGAAAATTTCCTACTGCCATTTACTGTGCCTGATGCTTAAATTTGGAATTAGCCTTCTTTGAAGTTGTGTTGATTAATTGGAAGTCCTGTTGCACCCCTGCTACTTTAAAAGAAAAAAAAGAAAAAGTATTTAGAAAAATCACTAAAGTTTCTCTTTCTCACTTATTCTGCTGTCAGTTCATGTACTGATGTTTGTGTGATTCTGTTGTTTTCTGCTTAGGTGACGCAGATACAGGCACACTGATTCCTGCTGTGCTGTCACATACACGTTGCTTTAGGTGCTCATTGTGTCTGGGTATTGAGGATGCCCAAGACTAGAGAATTTGTGCAGAATGTGACCTGTGGTGGCAGGAACAGCCACAGGTAGGGGTTGGGGCTCTTTAGCTTGAAGCGGAGGACACTGAGGGGTGACCTCTTTAATGTTTGTAACTGTGAAAAGTGACTGTCCAGAGGATGCAGCCAGGCTCTGCTCAGGGATGGCCAGTGATAGGACAAGGGGCAATGAGTGCAAGCTGGAGCAGAGGAGGTTCCATGTGAGCATAAGGAAGAAGTTTGTCACTGTGAGTGTGACAGAATCATGGAGGAGGCTGCCCAGAGAGATTGTGGAGTCCTCTGGAGACATTCAAAACCCACCTGGATGTGTTCCTGTTTGACCTACTCTAGGTGATCCTGCTCTGGTAGGAGGGTTAGACTTTATCTTTGGAGATCCCTTCCAAATCCTAACATTCTGTGAACTCTCTAAAGTCCTTCTTCAAAGTGGATGTGACTTCCATTCCTGCTCCTTAAGTGACCCAAATGAAATATAGATGAAGCTGTTTAATGAAGATGGACTGGTCACAGAATCACAGACACAGGCAGGTTGGCAAAGCCCCTCAGGATCACCAAGTCCAACCTAAAAACCCTACTCTGTAAGATTCACTTTAAACCACAGCCCTAAGCACCACATCCAAAGGACCCTTAAATGAGCCAGGGTTGATGACTCCACCACCAACCTGGGCAGCTCATTCCAGCCCCTGACCACTCTCTCCCTGAAAAACTTATTCCTAACGTCCAATCTAAACCTACCTGCCCTGTAGCCTTGTTTGTTTCTGTATGATAGAACAGGAATCCCTTCCTGATTTACTGCAGTTAAAGGTAGCTCTGTGTAGGTTTGGTGCAGTTTCAGTTGGAGCTTGCCCTGCCAACACTTTTATTTGCATTAACTGCCTTGACATTCCAAGGACTGCAGGAAATACCCTTCCAACATTTGCAAACAAATGCAGGTATTTACCATCCCTGGGAGAGTGTCTTTAGCTGCAAAAAATCCTTTGGGATATATTCTATAGAATTACTTTCCCTCTGTTCATTTTATCAACAGGATTGTAGATATTTCAGCTTCTTTGCTATATCCTGTAGATGATTGCTTCCCCCTCCTCAAGAAACCAGGTTAAGAATCACAGTACTGGTTTTGCAAGGGGGGAGGGAGGGAACCCAAACCCACACCCACTAGGAGGGAACCCAAACCCACTATTTTTGGGGTGCTCTCATTGATGATCTTGTGCTGATCTTTGTGAAAATGTGGCTCAGGATACCATACTGTAGGAAATCGACCAGAAAGAAAGATTTTCAGTTTCTTGAAATGCTTCAAATTTCAAGGTTTGAAGTTTAAAATGGAAAGGATGTTAAAAAGCAATAAAAATCAAGGGATTTGTTTCCCAAATGCTTTCCTTGTGCTGGCAACAAAAGGCAGCATAATGTATAGACTTGGGCTCATTGTCCTTTTTAGTCTCCAGTCAAGGCAGACTTTGAATTCAAAGGCTACTGTACCACTGTTTTGACAACCACCACATCAGTAGGTAATGTGCAGGACATATGAAACTGAAGCAAAAAAAAAAAAGAAAATGCTTCTTTAGGTCTACAGGGAGTGCAGCACATCAATGAATTCAGATATATTAGAGCAGCATGAATTTCTAATATGTTGCTCTTATGGAAAAGAGACCACTGGCATATTGAATAATGCTGCTTTCAAAGGCAAGCAGAAAATGTGATTACAGACAATTTCATTGCTGTTTCTAAAATAAATATTTTCAGAATCTTGAGGTATTTTATTTCATGTAATGCCCAGAATATGTAACAGTGGACTGGAGCTAAAGATCTTGGAGGACATGGAAGAGTAGATGATGTCAGCTGTAATTATTCAGATGTGGAATAATAGAAGCATTAGTTTTAAATAAAATGCATGCCACAAAAGCCCATGTCCTCATATTAAAAAAAAAAAAAAAAAGGAAATAAAAAGATTTTCTTTTTTTTTTTTTTCCCCTTTCTGCACACTTTGACAGAAGAATAAAGGCAATGAATAATTATTTACCATTATGCCCCAATTCATCAGAGCCTGAACAATTACATTGTATTTTTTCATGAATTATATTTTTTAGATACACAGCCCATGAGAGAGTAATATCTTAACCAAAATATGGTACTGCTTAACAGGGAAGAAAACTCCTTTCTCTGTCCTTTTTCTCCCCTTCCTTTGCTGTTTTTCTTCTTCTCCTTTCCTTTGCCTTTTTTTAACCTTTTCCTCCTTTCCCTTACTATTTTTCTTCTTTGCCTTTTTTCTCCCCCTCCTTTGCTTTTTCTCCCTTCTCCCCT
>VWYK01074121.1:45046-71222 GCA_013399775.1 Semnornis frantzii
GGGTTTTTTTTGTTTTTTTTTTTTGAAACTTTTATGAAACAAATGCAAGCTGTAACCAGACTGAAGACATTTCATCTACTGTGCTGTTTGGAAATTATTTTTATTGTTTTGATTACCATATGATTAAAGAGAGCACAGCAAAGCTGTGCTACAAGAGAACATTACATGAGTAACCTGACCTCTTGGAACCCAGCTCAGGTCAGCCTTAAAGTTGTGTTACTTAGCAAACTGCAGTAATTGCTCCAGGAGGAGCTCTAAGGTTCTAGTCCAAGGAAGGACTTGAAAAGGTCATCTCCCTGAAAACAGCATGCTCCATCCATTTGTCATTTCTGACAGATATTTGTCTAATACTTTGTAGAGAATTCCTGCAACAGCAACTCACAGGCTCCTCAGGCAAGCTCTGGGTACAGGTCCTCAACCTTAAAAATTCACCCACTTCACTGTATACATAAACCTCAGCAGGCAGTGGGGATTAATGTAGAGCATTTAATCTTTCCAGTTGGGTTTTATTTATTTTTTGGTAATGGGCTTATATGTGTGTGTATTTGTACTTATAATATGTATATTTAGCTAAGAATGAGGGATAAGTAATTGATGTTGATGGAGCAGCCAGGAAATAAATAATCAAGAGGATGTATATTAACTCAGACTGTTTTGGTTCACAGCTGACTTGACCATTTAAGAAACAGTAGAAAAATAATCAGCTTTTCTTAAATCTTATTAGCATGTAATCATGATCCAGATTGTATTAGCCCATAACCTGCAGAGAACAAAATAACTCTTCCTGAAGGTTCAGCTGTGAAATTGTTTATGTGCATATTTTCAATGTTCTGCTTATTTATCATCAGCCATTACTTAGAAAGTTAGGCTGAAGGAATAGATGTTTCTGATACTTATGGCACTGTAAGTAGTAGGATAAAAATAAGAGATGGATGAAGAATGGGGGGAAAAAAAAAACCCAAACCCTGTAATGTCATCCCAGTGGTCTGCCAGGTAGTGTTAAAGCACTGGAAGAGAAACCTGCAGTGGCTGGGAGCTGGGCTGGATGATTTAATAGACCTCTCTTTGAGATGTAATTTCTGTAACTGGTTGATACATGCAGTAGTGTTCAGACATTTGGACTCATTTCTTGTTTGTCTGGCAAATTGTTTCTTGTGAAAGGTTATCAATTACAATAAATAGACTTTGTAGGAGATGAGCTACATGATACACTTGGAAAGAGTTTCTCAGCTAATATTCCAGGCAGTAATGCCAAAGCAGAAAAAAACCTAACAGAGTCCTAATCCCATGGCTTTGCTAGAAAGCTAGAACAAGAGGTCACAGTCTCAAGCTGTGCCAGGGGAGGTTTAGGCTCAAGGTGAGGAGAAAGTTCTTCACTGAGAGAGTCATTCCCTACTGGAATGGGCTGCTCAGGGAGGTGGTGGAGTCACCGTCCCTGGAGGTGTTCAAGGTGGGTTTGGATGTGGCACTTGATGCCATGGTCTAGTCTTGAGGTCTGTGGTAATGGGTCGGACTTGATGATCTTTGAGGTCTCTTCCAACCTTGGTGATACTGTGATAGGTGCACTGCCATTAATAGCACTTACGTTGAAGAGTGTTCTCTGCATTCTAACAATAACTTGGGACAGAAGAGATAAATAAACAAACATTGCTTACTTGGAATCATAGAATGGTAAGGTTGGAAGGGACCTCAAGGATCATCTAGTTCTAACCCCTTGCCATAGGCAGGGACACCTCCCACTAGCACAGGTCACTCAAGGCCTCATCCAACCTGACCTTAAACACCTCCAGGGAGGGAAGAAGTTATTTCCTCCTGAGTTTGCAACAAAGACTTCACTGCTGAGGGAGGGAGGTGGGGGAAGAAAGGAAAAGCAAGCACTGATGAAAATGTTGATGTAGTTATAATTAGATCCATTTTAGACCCAAAAGTTTTATGCAGCAACCGACAGAAGGATACACAATAATTATAGTTTGCTGACAAGCTGAATAGAGCTTCCTCTTTATTTTTTTTTATCTTATGGTTTGAGGAAACCAAACTGTAAATAAATATGCAGTGTGACAGATTGTAATTGCGATCAGCAAGGCGTCTCTTCATTTAATCAGATGGTGTTATTAAAATGGGCTCACAATTAAACATTTTATAAGGTGACGTAGAACTCCATTAACATTCCCCAGCAAACAGCAATTTGCATTTGAGACTTCTGCAGCCCATTACTATTTGAGGAAATGTTATTGGCTGTGACCTTCCAGTGGTGTAGGTCTCAGCTTGCTGTTCTCATCCCACTTTGATAAATGATATTAAGTCTCATCTTTCTTGGCTTCATAGTGAAGCTGCAGATATTAATTTTGCATTTGTTGATTGTCTTCGTTCTGACCCTTGTTAAAACAGCAAAGTGCTGGCCCAAGCAGGTTTGCCCCAGAGAAAACATGAAATTGCCCAGGCGTAGGTTGTCTTAACTTTAGGAATCATAGAATCAACCAGGTTGGAAGAGACCTCCAAGCTCACCCAGCCCAACCCAGCACCCAACCCTAGCCAAGCAACCAGACCATGTCACTAAGTGCCCCAGCCAGGCTTTGCTGAACACAGTCAGGGATGGGCACTCCACCACCTCCCTGGGCAGCCTATTCCAATGCCAATCACTCTCTCTGGCAAGAACTTCTTCCTAACATCCAGCCTGAACCTGCCCTGGCACTACTTGAGGCTGTGTCCTCTTGTTCTGTCCCTGAATGCCTGGCAGCAGAGCCCAACCCCAGCTGGCTACAACCTCCCTTCAGGTAGCTGCAGACAGCAATGAGCTCTGCCCTGAGCCTCCTCTTCTGCAGGCTGCACACCCCCAGCTCCCTCAGCCTCTCCTCACAGGGCTGTGCTCCAGGCCCCTCCCCAGCTTTGCTGCCCTTCTCTGGGCACCTTCCAGCACCTCAACATCTCTCTTGAATGGAGGGGCCCAGAACTGGACACAGCACTCAAGGTGTGGCCTGAGCAGTGCTGAGCACAGGGGCAGAAGCACCTCCCTGCTCCTGCTGGCCACACTGCTCCTGATCCAGCCCAGGATGCCATTGGCTCTGCTGCCCACCTGGGCACACTGCTGCCTCATCTTCAGCTCCTCTCTCCCAGCACCCCCAGGTCCCTCTGTGCCTGACTGCTCTCCAGCCACTTTGTCCCCAGCCTGTAGCACTGCTTGGGGTTGTTGTGACCAAAGTCTAGAACCCTGTACTTAGCCTTGTTAAATCTCAACTATAGATCTGCTCAGCTGTAAGCATATTTCTGATTCACAATTCAATGTTTCAGGGGAAAGTGCTATGGTTTTTTGATAGATATAGGTAGCATTCACCATATTGCTGAATTTAGGACATGGAGATGTTTAGAAGACAGAGAGATGTGGTGCTGAGGGCCATGGTGTAGCAACAAACTTCATAGAGTAAAATAATGATTGGCCTTGGTGGTCTTAAAAGTCTCTTCCAACCAAAATGATTCTGTGATTCCAGATGTCAGTAGTAAACAGAAGAAAATAAGCTGGGAAGGAGACTTGGACTTGGTGATCCTGAGAATCTTTTCCAACCTGATGTTTCTGTGATTCTGTGAAAAGAGGGAGAAAGAAATTTGAGGCTGTTTCCTCTTGCCCCGTTGAGTGTTTCTGGAAGGGAGAGTCGCAGCCCCACCTGGCTTCAAGCACCTTTCAGGGAGTAATAGAGAGTGCGAAAGTCTTCCCTCAGCCTCCTTTTCCTCCAGGTTAACAACCTCAGCTCCCTCAGCTGCTCCTCATGAGACCTAGACCAGCTTTGCCCTCGTGGTCCTCCCTTCCCAACACAGGAGTGCTGCTCATGCAGCTTCAAGATGACTTTGAGACCACCAGCTTCTTGTGGGGGTGTGCTGTAAATGGCTGAGGAGGTGAGCTACCTGGATACATTCCTGTGCAAACTGCCCTGTGTGATTCTGCCTCTGCAGGGAGGATGGACTCCATCTCTGGAGGTCCCTTCCAACCTCTAAAGTTCTGTGATTCTGTGAATATTGCTTGTCACTTAGCATTTCCAATGACAAGCCCAGGCATGTAAAGAGGAAAGTGAAGTTAAAGGTCCTTAGGAGAAAAGTGTATCAAGTTTCTCTCCAAGGCTAATTGTGCTCTATCTAACGTAAGTGAAATGCAAACCTGAGTCTGATGTTTAAAACAAGGAAAAACTCATGTGTGTCTCATCTGAGTGTAGCATGTCACCTGATGTAAACAAGTGTGAAAGAGAAGATGATCAGCATCAGAAATGAAGGCTGAACCCAGAAAACAAATCCACCTTAGGGTTTCATAGTGCAATCCATCACTGAAAGTATCTGAGTGCTCTCTTTTTCCCTTATAATGCCTTTAGCATTTATTTGCAAAACACAAACCTAATTGTGAAATTGCCTTCATGCTGGTGCCCCCTTGGCTGCTGTAAGGAAATATTTCTCCACAGGAGAAAAGACCCTGAACAACGAGGTGGGAAATGCACATCATCATATTCATCATTTGCATTCAGCTGAAACCTGAGGTTTGGTTTAATAACACAGAGATGTGCCTGATCTGGCACACGAGTAGCTGTCTTTGGCTGTCAAGCCTTTTGAAAAAGATGCAAGTTGCAGAGGATATATGGCTGCTTTATTGTGTTTTTTGCATTTTCAATTGCCTGCCATCTATCCACACACCACTCTGCATTGCAATCAAGCCTGTTGGATTGCTTTCAATTTATACCACAGGATTTTGTCACTCTTGCTGGAAATTTCAAGATATTTTACTCCAGACTTCTTTTTTTTTTTTCCCCCTTCCCCTCAGATTTATTTACTACCTTTAGAAGTAGAAAAGTCCAATTTCAATCATGTTAGGAATAGCTCATTTTAGACAAGTACGTGCTGCTCTGCTTACAAAACATATATGAGTGGAATATGCAATTACCGCAACTCAGCTTCCTGCCACAGAAACATTTCAGCATTATAGCATTACAGAAATAGAATGACATGCATAATGAAAGATTTCAAGATTCACCCAAGGCATTTATTCTCTTCACCTTAATGTTCTCAGCAGTAGCAGAGTATCCATTAAAAGGTACGATGAATTATGGTTGCTTAGCAACGGCGAGGAGCTTGTAACAGCACCAAAGAATGAAATGGCTGGTTGATAAAATGAATTTTCTCTGAGCATTAGCCTGTTGAAACTGCCTTTTCTTGTGGAACATAAAGTGCATTTATTTGTCTCATGCATTTTTTATTAGAAAATTATTTGAGTTCCAGGGACTTGAATCGTTTTGCTACAGGAGATATTTGATTTTAATGTGTTGTACTAAAATAAGTAATAAAAGACATTTTCTTCAAAGTAAAGACGCCAAACAAACCTGGGTAGCTCCTTTTGAAGTTGGGAATAAAATCTTTAGATGAGGTATGTCATTACTCCTTCCTAATTAAGAGTGACATTAGCTGGGACATAAACTTAATTTTACCTTTGGAGGAAAGTTTGAGCCCCGTGTGCAGTGACTAAAAGGAGAGGTTTGGAGTTGGTCTGGTGGCTTTCTCAGCAGCAGTTTGCCTTCTGCCTTGCCACACGGCGTGGTGGCCGTGCCTGGGTAGGTCAGAAGCTGTTACACATTCATACCTAACATTCACTATTTGTTTCTGTGCTAAAAATGCATTTGTTGTAGGCTCCCATCCAAGAGTGAGGAGATGTTTAATTTTCCACTGAGACTCTCCAGGCATTCAACAGCAGCCAGAGTTGGATGAACACTTTTGGCAGAGAAGGATTTTAATGGAAAATGCCAAGACAGGCAAACCAAAGCTGAGGGGAGTACATCAGTTGTGATTAATCTTTTATTGGCAATGGTTTCTGAGAAGTGGGACTGTCTGGTTAGAACATGAGACAAAGAGAGGCTAAAAGAGAGGGAGTGAGAGACCTGTCTCTTCCAGAACATCCATCTGGATGTACGAGGCCAAAGCTTGGGCTTCTACAGAGCATTGTTTAGAGGAAGAACTTCACTTTTTGGTTTTGCAGTCCATAAGGATGCCTAAAGGGTTGGTTATTGCTAGTCCATATTCTTTTAGTCTTTCATGTGGTGCTTGAGACAGTGGCATGATTGTTCTCACACAGTGTAATAATGATCTTCTAAAAGGCTTTAGACCTTACTTCCATTTCCAGGTAAACACCTGGGCAAGGAGCAATTCTCCCCTGCTGCTGCTGCATGGTCCATCAGCAGATCATGATCTGCTGAGTGTCCTGGGATCTGTATGAGTGCAGAGTCCTTGGTGCAACCTGCAGCTTTCTGTCAAAGCAGATGAGGATGTGTGTGTGCATCTTGCTTGGTGAGTCTGGGCGGCAGCTGAGAGGAATGTTTGTAGAGCCAGGAGGATGGAGAAGTCCTTGTCTTAGAATTGTCTCAAGTTCTGGGCTGGAACTAGAGTGGGAAAGCAAATTGAGAATTAGGTAAATGACTTATTTATGTGCTACCTACTCATCAGGTGTGATGGTTTGGGAGTTCCCACACACACACATTTTGTAAAATCCCCCAGACTAGACTCAGCCAGCTGGAAGTTAAGGACTGAAGCTCTATTTACAGCTCAGCACAATGTACAAGCAGAGATATAATAGACAGGAATAGTTACAGACATAGACAAGTTAAAGGTAATACAGAAACACAATTCCCCTCCCAGAAATCAGTCCCCAGGAGGGGCTCCCAACCACCCTGCCCCCTTCTTTCCACCTCTCTGCCTTACCCCAAGGTTTTGGCTTACACACAAGATGAGTTTGGAGGATGGGCCAGGGGAGTTAGAAGGAAAGTGGTTAGTGAGGTTATTCAGCAGAGAGGCCAAGACCAAAAAACAGCTATACAGCCCGAGACCCTTCAAGAGAGAGAGGGTCTGTGTCTTACCTATGTTTGTGTTCTTAGTCTTATCCATCTCAGCAAGCCTACGAGTGAAGCAGACATCACCATTGTTTTCTTTTCACAGCCTGCAACATAATTCTATCCATTAAAATATTCCAATTAGCCTCAAACCAGCACATCAGGGAATAATCAGAGTGAGACAGCATTAAAAGAGTTGCAGGGTCTTGCAGTGAGCTGCCTTGTCATGGAAGTTTTAGACCTGCATTTCTGTATCCAGACTGATTCTGGTGCTGCTGCTGAGAGCACCACTATTGACTTATTGGTAAAGCATGGGGCTGTTGCAGTGAGCATGATAGCAAACATTGGCAACCTCACCGAAATCAGATTTGAGTTGAGTTGACAACACAGCAGCATTTTTGCAGAGGGTTTTTCACTGCAAGTGAAAGGCCCTGGGAGATACATAACTAAAGGTAATAATAACCTTTGGGAACTGAAATAAAATTCCGCTGGAGCAAAAATGAAAGAAAACTCATATTAAGTGGTAAGATCTTACCTCTTTCAAGTATGTGCTGATAATCAAACATTAAAAGTGAAACACTGCACATCTACAAAGGTGCAAATTAAAATTCCAGAGAGAGAGCTTGACTGATTTGTTTAACAAAGAGTTTAATACAGCAGAATCCCACTTGAACGTAAAACTATTACACTCACAATAATCCTGTCTGGCTGTTGGGAGATCCAAATTAAAACTCTCACTGATATTTGCTTAAATCTCATAAATTGCACAGAATTAGAGCCTATTGGAGCTGTGTATTTACTGTGATCTCACTGTCTAATAGGTTTTTAAC
Source organism: Semnornis frantzii (assembly GCA_013399775.1). Taxonomy (NCBI): domain Eukaryota; kingdom Metazoa; phylum Chordata; class Aves; order Piciformes; family Ramphastidae; genus Semnornis; species Semnornis frantzii. The sequence continues at coordinate 52,728 of VWYK01074121.1, forward strand.
AATTGAAAATGATGAGTGAAAAATATGTATTTTTCCCCTCAGATGATTCAAGTAGTGTATTCCTGTAGTCTAATTTAATATCCACTTGTTTATTAACTTACCAGTGTCAACATGACAAGGCTGCATTGAATGCAGGCTAAATGTTCCATTTAAACAGATAATTTTTTTTCTTATTAGTATTAAGGTGTTAGGAGGAGATTATTCAGTTGAAGCTGCTGGATTAATAATACTACTTCTCAAGGAGGTATTTCCATGCTCATTTACTACATCCCATTGTTTCCATTCATACCTGTAGGAGAACAGATGTTTGTTTCTTTCCACTTGTGATTCCTGTGATTTAGGAGCAGTGTTACTCGCTCTGCTCTGTTCCACTATTCACTGCCCTCTGGAGGGTTTAATTTATGGAGTCTTTGTAGGGAAATCTCAACATCGTGCAGACACTTGAAATTCATAGTGGTTTAGAAAAGGAATTGCAATCCTACAGAACATCTCAAATGACTGGGATGGATTTCACAGTTGAGCTTTGTCACCTCTCTGTGCCAGACCAGGTGCAGTGGCATAGTCAAGTCTTTTAGGTTGGTGATGCTCCTGGTTTGAGTTAGACCAGAACTGATTCCCTTCAGTGCTGTCACTTCCCAGCTCAGTCTCTGCTCACTGAGCACCTTTGGAAGCTCAGGGCAGCTTTGCTCAGCCAGGGGCTGCTGCTAGCAGGGCAAAGCTGATGGGGAGAGTTTCTGCCAAGGGCTGGGCTGCAGGAAGGCTCTGCATGAGGCTTGCTCCTGGGAAGACTAAAGGCACTGCCACAGCTTGTGCCTCACCTTGGGGTGCAGGAAGTCAGAGATGGCAGCTGTAAGGACAAGCAGACAGGACAGGTGACCCTCAACCAACCAACAAGATTCCATCACACACAACCAGGGTCAAGCCTCTTCAATGGCCATGTCCCAGGACAACTCCATCCATTCTGCCTTTTATCCTAGTTCATTAGCTCCTGAATTTGATTGCAGAATCCAGCTCCCAAATTCAGTTCCCATCTGCTACTGGAAGTCTTGGAAGCCTGGCGCATTGCCAGTGTCTGCCCATAGCATCAATGGTGACATCACTGCCAGCAGGAGTTGGGCTCCATGTTGACTCATGTGTTTGTATCTGTTTCACTTAATGGTTTATTTTTTGTTTCCAGTCCACCAACCTCTTTCCCTTTACCTTTTTCTTCCCCTTTGGGAAGGCAGAGGGGTTCATAGAAAACTTCTGTCACTTGTCAAGTGGCCAGACCAGCCCTGACCCCCTCAGGAGCTGGATCAGTAAAGGTTTTAAATTTGACTTATCAGTAAGATTTCCCATATTTTAGTCAGGATACTTCACAGATGTTGACTTAAAAAAAAAAAAAATTAAAAAAATTAAAATAAATCTGGGCTGATAAATTTAGGTGAAAACTGTGATAAATTAGCAAACCTATCTAGCCAGTAGTTTTGTCAGATTTTGATAGCTAATAGTGGCATTCCTGGTGCAATCTTTCTTTTGTGAGACTGATTTGATAAAAGGAGAATGTGCACGCACCTACCTAAGAAGTAATAATTATTCAGGCTTTGTAGGAAATGGTAGAGTTCCAGGTCTGCAGCTCTTGCTCACAGCTACAGCATATAAGGAATTAGATTAATTGAATTTATGAAAATGTACAGTGGTGCCAGCTGGAGAGCACAGAGTCAATCCTGTCTGCTGTTGCACATCACCACAACTTACTGAATGAGAAGCTAACCGCTGTTGCAAAGCCCCAGTGGCTACAAAGCAACCAGCAAAACTTAAAGCAGCAGAGAAGGCTTATTTCATGAAATACACAGACAAGGCTCATTTCATGAAATACTCAGACACACATAGCACCAAAAAAGGACTCAGGGCACACATTTGTGTGTGGACCCAGCGATAACCACAGGATTGCTGCAACGCTTTGCTTGTGGCCTTCGTCCAAGCGAACTTGTCGCGGCAGGGCGCTGTGTCTGCTGCACTTTTTTTTTGCATGGATCTAATAAAAGCAGGGTGTGATTTGACCAAGTGCCCTGACATAACCACTGCATACTTTTATGGGAGTCTGTGAAATGTGGAGCGTGTTGCATAAGAGCAGTCCGCACCTTACAGCTGCCTGAATAAATAATGTACATAAGCCTCCTCTGAAACAAAGTCAATAGCAAGCTGTCTGCTGCTAGGTTCTTTTGTGTGACTTCTGGTTAACTCAGAAGCCCCAGATATGATGTACAGAGCTCTGGAATGTGGTGTGGGTTTGAGATGCTCTCTGGGGAACCTTTATCTGCACACAGGGTCTTTTCTTTTTTTAATATGTGACAGTTTTATATCACGGATAATGATCTTTCTATAGAAAAAGTAATCTAAATACAGTCAAACTCCACATGAGCAAAGATGGTTTATTTTGTGGAGCTGTTTCATAGATCAGAATGTGAAAGTCTTTTCAGAAGTTACACAGAAAAGGGCATTTTTTTGCTGGTTTCTGGCATGCAGTGGATCTGTCGGTTAAAGCGGAAGGCACACCACTCCAGGGTTGTTTTTGTTGTTGTTGACACTTGCTGCAGTCTGTTGGGAGTGTCATAGCCAAGAAAACTACCTTGTGATATTCCTTTTCACTTTGCACAGACCTGCCAAGAAATGCTGCATTGCTAACCAGGAAAGGTTGGGAGCGATCGGAAGGGCAGCAAGAGCTGTTCGGTAGCTAACACATTTTAACTACTCTCCCTAGTAAATGAAGAGTTCTTGGGCAATTGTATTCAGCGCATTTCTTGCCAGTGTAGATGTTGATTAAGGGTGTTAACAGCTCCAGTTTTAGGCAAAGACAGCTTTTTTCCTACTGTCTCTTCAGTTGCTGTTCAGGTTTATGCCAAGTCCTTTAAAATATTGGCTATAAAGCCTAGTTGTAACGTAGCCATCAGAAGGAGACATATGGTAGGTAAAAATGTGTAAACAAAATCTCAAGCCTGGTTGAGGATACAGGTTAAAGACTGACATAAGGGCTAGAGGCAGAGAAAGAGAAAAATCTGCCTGTGGCAAGTTTTGAGAAGCAACTATTGCAAAGCACAAAGTAGCTGTGTATGGCAGAAGCTTAATGTCCTTTTCCCTCCTGAGGTATTTAATTTTCTTTTCAAATAGGATTGGGTTCTCACATTTCAGCTTAGCTTGTCTGCAAATAATAGAGTCATAGAATGGTTTGGTTTGGAAGGGACTTCCAAAGGTCATCCAGTCCAAAGTCTCTGCAGTCAGCAGAGACATCTTTTGTTAGATCAGGTTGCTTAGAGCTTTGTCCAGCCTGACCTTGAACATCTCCAGGAATGGGGTCTCAACTACTCCCCTGAGCAACCCGTTGCAGTGTTCCAGCACTCTCATGGTGCAGAACTTGTTCCTAACATCCAATCTCAATCAGCTCTGCTCTCATTTCAAACCATTGCCCTCATCCTGTCACTGCAGGCTTTTGCAAACAGTCCCTCTGCAGCCTTCTGGTAGCCCCCTTCAGGTACTGGCAGGCTGCTGTTAGGTCTCCCCGGAACCTTCTCTTCTGTAGGCTGAAAAACTCCAGCTTCTCCCTCAACCTGTCCTTGTAGCAGAGGTGTTCCAGCCCCCTGTTCATCTTCACCACCCTCCTCTGAACCCACTCTGTCAGGTCTATCCCCTTCCTGCGTTGAGGGCTTGAGTGCTGGGCAGAAATCTTTTGGGTCTGTTTAGTGCATGCAGTAGCATTTGTTTGTATGAGCTTCTAAGCTGCCCAAACAGTGACATTTTAGGCAGTTAGATAGACATAGAGCTCCTAGGAAATGTAAGTCATAGTATTAATCTTCCCTGCTCCTGTGCATGCAGAGTTGGGGACTAGCACAGTCGAACATGAATTTACAAGTTGAAAGCTGGAACTGAGTTGTGCCTTCATATTAGCATTTCAATCAACAATAACATATACCTGAAAGGTGATATGGTTCCTTGGGTGCTAATAGAGGAGATCAAGTGAAAATCTGTCCTTTCCATTTACAGATGGGGGGGGAAAAAATAAAAATAATGAAGAGCATTTTGTGATAATGTGAATGTGGAATATGACATCTTTCATGCTTGATTTCCCAGCTCTGAAACTTCAGGTTTTCAAGTGTCTGCAATCTACAAAGCTCCCTTTAGTGGAAAAGTCATGTTAAGATAGTCTCAAAAGAGGTGTGTATCTCTGTCTTTAACCTTAATGCCTGCTGCACTGAGCACAGAATGGGAACCTGATGTCTCTAATGAATTGATGAAAGATCCTTCAAAGGAGCCATCAGGTTTCTAGAGCCTTCCCGTGAAGTCTGTGTGGTTCCTCTGGCAGGGCCACAGTCTGAGATACAGACAGGTTAAAGGAGTTGATGAAGGAAGCAATCAGATTAAGGCCTTAATGACTGACAGTGAAAGCTTCTCCTAGATCTTCTAAGTCATGAGTCTTCATTTAAATACTTGGAAGGGCTTGCAATGCTGCTGGTGAACTTTGAGCACAACCTCTGTGTGTGCACAGAAGTGCTTTCATCTGGAGCTTTACATTCGCTGGAGATAGTTCTGCCCTTGGTTTCTCTGTCTGCAGTGAGGACAAAGATGTTTACCTGCATTACCAAGGCTTAGCAGGTGCAGTAAAATAGACTGGTGGGACTGAAAAGACATTAGGTAAAAAATCTTTTGTCCTTAAAAATCCTGCATTATGGATCCCTTGTACAAATAAATTAACTAGTTTACCCTTCTCACTGTGAAAGTTAATGCATTTTCTTCACCTTCTACCTGTTTTGTTTCAGAAAGCAGAAGTTGCTCTGCTCCTGCATTCTTCTCACTGCAGAGTTGGAGTCGAAGGATTATTTCTATTGTACCTGTTTGAGTAGGGGGAGGGGAAAAAAACCCCAAAACACAATACCAAACAATACAGATATTATTTAAAAAGCTCATAAATTTGTGTCAGTCTCTGCTTCCCATGTCTTAATTGAGGATTTTTCATCTTCATTCATTGTCAGTTTTATGCAGAGCAGATTGAGATAAATGTCTTTTATCACCCAACCATTGCAGGTGCATATTCCACTTGGAGGACATGGCGTTAAGCATCAGTGTTAGAGTACAAAAGGGCTTTTCTTTTCCTTTTAAATAGGATTTTCCCTTCTGTAGAGAACAGGCTGTAAAAACATGCCAAGTCTGCACTGTGCTAAGTCCTGGTGTGTATCTATGTACTTCTGCTCATGGATCCTCCTTTCTTTCCTCAGGTGGCATCAAGGGAGTCACAGAATCATAGAATAGTAGGGGTTGGAAGGGACCTCTTCACAGAATGTTAGGGGATTGGAAGGAACCCAAAGAGATCATCGAGCCCAATCCCCCCTTACCAAAGCAGGACCAGACAATCCAGCTCAGGGCACACAGAACACATCCAGACAGACCTGGAAGGGCTCCAGAGAAGGAGACTCCACAACCTCTCTGGGCAGCCTGTGCCAGGGCTCTGGGACCCTTCCAGTCAAGAAGTTGCCCTTTGTTGAGCTGGAGCTTCCTGTGCTGCAGCTTCCATCCATTGCTCCTTGTCCTATTGCAGGGAGCAAGTGAGCAGAGCCTCTCCCCCCTCTCCTGACCCCCAGCCCTCAGATAGTTATAAACATTGGTTAAATCCCCTCTCAGTCTTCTCTTCTCCAGACTAAGCANTCTGCAGAGAGGGAGACTCCACCAAGAGGTTTGCTAACTTAGAGTACAGTAACCAAACCCCTCAGGTTTGCTGGTGTGGTTCAAAAGGAGGAGGGATAGAGGTTTACAGCAACAGGAGAAAGGAGCAGAGAGATAGAGGAAAGTTTTGCTTTGCTGGAGCTGTGTCTGGATGCAGCAGAGTTAGGCAAATTTTAGCTGATGGTCCTGGCAGGTACAGATTGGTGTGATTTACACTATTTGCACAGTGCTAAAGGAAACTCTTTCCTGGGCTTGCATGTTGTGTGCCATGTCCTGAATGAGTGCAAATTCCCATGATGTGCTACTGAGCTTGTGTTGGCCACTGGCAGTTTATTCTCTCCATGCTAATTTACACAGGGGTTTGTTCCAAGACACACACATCGACTGGATCCAACTGCAATGAGATAAACATTTTCTCCTGGCACTTCTAATAGACATTATTGCATTTTTAGAAGTCTTTAAACGTATTTCCCTTGCTTTTTGAAGATTTCTGTGCTGGCTACTTAGTTGCTGATTTCTTTGTTAATGTGTGCTGTGTATTTATTTATGCTTTTTGGCATCCTCAGTTTACCATTTGCCTCTGTGGAGGAAAAGCTGTTTTAAAATCCACCACAGCAATGGCAACTGAGAGTAAGATGATCATATTTTAAGGTTATATTTTCTGGTTGTCTCTGAAAGCTTACTGGGGATTAAATTGTCAGTGGGATGTTTTAATTCTAACCCATCCATGCTGCCTGGTCTGGGAGCTCCATTTTGTGCAAAATGGCATTTTTAATTTGCAATTTAAAAAGAAATATATATATATAAAAATATCCCCCAACCTTCTGTAAGCTTGACTACGTGCCCACCCCTCTCTTTCTGCATTCAGAGGAACCTGTCAGCCTTCTGTGGGGGATTTCTTACAAATTGAAGAAAGGAAAGTTGGCCTGTAGAGATTCCACAGAGAAATTAGCTTATAACATTAGTGATGTTAACTACATTATTCAAAGCTATTTAGAAGACCTCTTTCTTTTATTTGCAGGCATTCTTCTTTCCAAAATATTTCTGCCTCTAATGATACCTCACCAAAGGCAGATTAGTTAGATAGAGGCACACAGCTCCTCCCATTTCAGACTGCAAACACAAAATTGAGCCTGTAAATAGACAAACTTTTGAATATCTGGCCCTAAATGTTTCATGGCCCTTGCACAATGCACACTTCTAATTGAATTACACTGAGAGGATAACTTGCTATTATGTTGTTTTCTGTAGGCCTCATAATAATTCTTATCATGTATTTCCAGAAGACATTATTTTATTTTATTCCTGGCATTGCTGACAAACCTTTAATGTCCTTAATCTTGAAGGGCTCCTTGTGTGAGAGCTACTTGCTCGAGTAAGGACTGTTCAGATGGGCAAAGACAAATCATTCAGGGCTTATTTCTGACATTAAGGCACAACACTGTGTAAGAAGGAAAGGGGCATGGCTGTTTGGTGGCACTGGTCCCAGCAGTTTGCAGAGCACTTGCTAGAGTCTTTTTATAGGAGCACAGAACCATGGTGGTGCTGTAGCCTGCAGCACTTGTGCCTGTCCAAGTGTTGGCTTTATTAGCCAGAAGGAGCAGTATGACCAGCTCTGCTCCTTCCCACCCATCGTTGTCATCCTTTGCACAGCCTCGTAGGTAAAGAGATGATTCTGCCATGCCCTGCATCTTTCCATCACCCTCCCATGCTCTGTGTTGCTCAGGGCAGGCATGAAGCAAAAAAGAGCAGGTACCAGGCTTGTGCAACCCCTTGTGAGTGGGGCTGTGTGCATTAGGCAGGGAGGGGACTGGTTTAACACCCAGTTTAACACAGCAAGTTTAACACTGCTGCAGCGACGCTGCAGGGGAATGTGTGAGACTGAGCATTGGACTTAATGTGAAGTTTGCTGAATATCATGAATAAACTGTTCTCTGTGCAATGGGTGTTAATTAAAAGCCCATATGAAAGTAAAAACATTCTGTAGTTGCCTATCGACAGGTCTGAGCTGTAGTTAAGCTACTTAAGTAGTAACTAGCAGTGTATAATACAGCAACAGATTTGCATAACATAAACATTCCCATATACTGCTAGTGATATTATCATTACTAATCTTGTGGCTTAGCACTGCATGCTTGACAGGCTGCTTATACATGGTAATAAACTGTTATTACACAGGCACCCTTGCAGAGTAACCATAGCTACACACAGAGTACACTGCTCTTGCTTAAAGTAAACACAAATACAACCATCAGGGTCAGCACTGGAGCTTTGGAGGTTAAGAGTTTGCTGCCATCAGTGAATAAAGAGAAGGTATCTAGCAGCTCAAAGTTGAATTCACTCAACCTTTTATGAAGATTGAAACATGCTATTAAAGTAAATTATTACAGTGATTTGTTTTATTTTTGTCTTTGAGATATGATTACTTTGAGTCATCGCCATTTTGGTTAGAGAACCTGGAAAAAGGGGGAAAAAAAAAAATCCTCTTTAGTACCAACCTCATCTTCTCAGTAGAGTAGCTCGACAGTCCATCCTAATGCGTTTTAACCAACTTATAAATCATTTTCTGGAGGCTAATGATTTATTACTGCTGTAATGAACTTCAGAGGCATCAATACATTAGTACCCACTTTGAAAAAAAGCCATTGTCAAATCCTATTGGAATGATGATCAGTTTACTATTGTTATTAATGACCCAGATCAACTCTTTGAATCTATGAATAACCCTGTTAGCTGACAGAGGGCTTCCATTTGGGCAAAAATCAATGCATATGTAAAATAAAACTCTGTGGCTCTCTGGACCTTTTATCAGTGCTTATGTTCCTGTTGCCTGCAGAGATTCCTTGTTCAGCTTGTAAGTTCAGCACTGAGGCTGGGGTGATTTAGGGAGAGGAATCTCTGCAGAGATTGCAAACTCAAAGTGAGGCAATGCCTCAGTTTTAGGGGAGGCTACTTGTTGTCTTGCTTTCTTACCTAAACACTTTCCAGCTCTGAATATATGCTGGCTGCTTAATAGACATGTGAGATCTCAAATGGGATTCTTACTGCCGTGTCCTTTAGTTTCCCTCTGTGGTGGAAAGAGCCTGTAATAGAGGGAGGTATTTGTTACAGGCTGCACCAAGTGCTAGTTCTTAAGTTCTCAAATTATGGTGGTGGGTTGGTTTTTTTTTTTTTTTTGGCCCCTTTCTTTCTGAAATAAAAAAAAAGCCTCAGTGACTTGACCAAAATAGTAATTTCCATGTTAGGTTTTTTTTTTTTTTCAGTGCTCAGAGATGTCAGAAATGTGACCTTGGAGGCTTTTAAATCTGACCTTGTTGCTTCTTTCCATTCATTAAGCTGCAACCTTTGCTCTCTTGTCATAAAAGATAAATGAAGATTCACACAATCTTTATTTAAGAGAAGATTTATTGTTTACATTAATGTAGATTAAGTAGAAGCAAACCAATTATTTATTGTGCCAATCATGTCTTCCTGAACTTTAAGTTAGTTATCACAGTTCTATAATTACCATTTCCAAATGTTCGTTGCAAACTCGAAGTGTGAAGAGATTTTGCTTTTTTAAATGTCTTTGAAGATGTTATTATTTCATGGGAATAAGTGGAAAAATACTTCTAGACTTCCATGTAATGATCTCAAGAAAGAAATTACATTTCAAAATTAAATAGCCCAAGTATGACATTCAGACACATAACTTTTTACATGATCCTTCTGATCCGTATTTTCCGCTCTGGAAAACAAGTGATAGAATTTTCTGCTGCCACAGAGGGACATTTGTTAACACACAAAGTAAAAAACTAAATCAATTTTAACAAACAAACCTAGAAGTTGTTCAAATCCATCCCTTTGAATTTGTACACTGAGGTGGAAACATTTGGGTTTGGGTTTGTTTTCAAACTAATACATCTGTCTGAAAGGAGCTCGTTTGGGATTGCTTTAGTGCTGGATTCCAACTCTCACTGTATGGATTCACAAAGTGACAGGAGGGAAAGAAGCAAGAATACCCTCCAGCATTTACACTACCATGTCCCTTGGGGTCTGGCTGAAACCAGCATCAGTGTTTTCTCAGATGTCTCAAGGAGAGGGTATATTGCACCCCCAGGAGCACCCCCACCTCTCTCCCTGCTTTAGGCATGACAGTGCCAGAGGCAGACCTGGACCTGCTGAAGATGTGCGAAGTCTCTTGCTGGTATTTGTATTCTGTAGCTGGTTACTTCCTTGTGAAACTTGGTGATAACTAGAACCTGGCTTCACTTCTGGTGTCTAAAGTGTGCTGCTAAGGTGCTAGTGGGAAATATCTGCAAAGCACAACCTTCCAAAGAGACAGGGAAAGCAGCTTTGGACTCGTTAGACAGCGAGAACAGTCCTGCTTAAAACCAGAAGTCTCAAGATGGGCACCAGTGGCAGCAAACTGGAGTCAAAACCATGAAGCCTCATTCTGCAGAATGCTTTAGACTAATATTAAAGCAAAGTAAAAAACACATTCTGCAGAGTATTTTAGACTAATATTAAAGCAAAGTGAAAACACAGCACTGGAAATCAATGTGCACATTTAAATGTGAGTTATGTTGGGGGATCATCCTGATGCGTTAGAGCATAGCAGCTCATCCATTTCTCATCCTGACTTTTTGAGTCCTTGGAAGCCAAAGTATAGCTTAGCTCCTAGATTCATATGGGGTTCAGAGAGGCTTTGCTTCTGAGGCATGTCAGATGAGATCAAGCTTTGCAAATACTCACATTGACTGGCCAGGTCTGACATCTCAGAACGATGCTGGCAAAACCAGCCAAAGCCATGTGTGGTGGACGCACACCTCTGAGAAGGACACATGGATGGTGGATCCACACCTCTGAGAAGGACACACGGATGGTGGATCCACACCTCTGAGAAGGACACACGGATGGTGGATCCACACCTCTGAGAAGGACACATGGATGGTGGATCCACACCTCTGAGAAGGACACATGGGTAGGTGGTTGAGGTCAGCTGAGGCACTGTGATTTGGGAGGAACAAGTGAGGTAACAGTGGGGTGGCAATTAGGTGTAGCTACTTCAATCAGCAGTTTTTATGAGGCTGAGTAGCATGGCACTTAGTGAACATCTGCCACAGAAATTAAACAGTTCTCAGGAGTTATCACAGATATTGAAAGCTGTGCTCTAACTCCACTTACTGTATTTTACTGTTATTCCTAGAGTAAATAGCATCAAAACTCTACTCCAAGAGAACAAAACTCTCTCTTTAAAATGCACACTTCTGTCATACCTGCTGGATTCTCCATTAAAATCAGGATTTGATTTAGTTATTAAGCTAGAACACAGAGGGTTAGAATCATAGAATCTAATAATCTAGTTTTGCTTCCTCTACCTGTGGACCCAAGTGGGACAGAGATTGTCGTGGAACTCATCAGAGAATCATAGAATCAGTCAGGGTTGGAAGAGACCACAAGGATCAGCCAGCTCCACCCCCCCTGCCATGGGCAGGGACACCTCACCCTAGATCAGGCTGGCCACAGCCTCATCCAGCCTGGCCTTAAACACCTCCAGGGATGAGGCTTCCACCACCTCCCTGAGCAACTCATTGAGGTTCCACCTCAATGGAAGGAGACACTACAGTGAGGGTGGTGGAGCACTGCAGCAGGCTGCCTGGGGAGGTTGTGGAATCTCTTTGGAGACTTTCAAAACCCTCCTAGATGTGACTGAGTGAACTGCCCTAAGTGATGCTGCTTTGGCGGCAGGGTTGGACTCGATCTCTGCAGGTCCCATCCAACTCCTAACATTCTGTGATTCTGTGCTCTGTTTTCCCCTTGCTGAATCATAGACTGATTGGAAGGGACCACAAGGATCATCTAGTTCTATCACCTTTCATCTCTTCATCAGTGTATATTATTCTGGGAATAGTTTGGTTTTTAATATTCTCTTGGATTCATGACCTTATTTCTATCAAGCATAGGAACATTCTTCTTTCTGCTACAGGCAAACACTAACTTTGTTGTTACAGGAACAGAAATCATAGAATGTAGATTTAAAGTACTTTTTTTGGTGCATTTATTATCTTCTGTAGGAGAGATAAGTTCTTTGCATTTCACCAAAATGGTTCTGAAAAGGAGAACTCTACATACTATGCAATTAAATCATTAAGATCAATATTTCAATATATATATATATAGGGAAAATCTAGCCCTGGTTTGCTTCTTGTGAGTGTCAAAACAGTGGGGGAAAAATGCTGTTTTTTCTGTCCCTGAATAGGAATCTATGTGCTAAAACCCACCACAGGCTAAAGAACCGTTCTCAGACTCGGGGCTACCTGAATTCATCTCTTTGCAGATCCTAATAGCTTCTGCCAGGGGAGGGGTAGAATTTCCTGCTGTGTTTTCTGCAATATTAATTACAGTGTTTGGATTTGCTGGGGAGCAGTAAGAGGAAAGATGTCTTTTGCTAAACTGCTGTCAGTAAATACAGAAGACTTTCTTTAATGTCAGGAGCAATTTTCAGAGCAATTGTCAGTCACAGTGGTCCTGTCAGGCTTTTAAGATGATCAGAAGTGACAACCACTGAGTAAGGGTGGAAATTCCATATAAATCTGCACTAAAGAGATGCTATGATGATTCCAAATTTTAATCTGCATATTCCAAAATGTCATTCCCTAGCAAACTGCCATGGTAAGTCATGTTGTTAAATAGCTTGGAATGAGGAAAATGAGGTGAGACTGGAAAGCATGGCTGGTAGTTATGTGTTGCCACAACTACCATTCTACATTTCAGCTAGAGGAATGAAGAAGTATCCAATGAATTTTGACACCTTGTAGTGATCATCACCTCGTGAGTGTGTTTGGTTTTACTTGTCCTGAAATTACAGGATGAGTTGAAAGCTGAAAAGCTTGAACATCACATTGGTAACAGGCTTGTTCTAAACTACTGCTTGTGTGTTCACTTTTATGCAAATGTATTAAGATTAATTGCATACAAATCTCCTGTTGGCTTTTTCTTAATTGAAGGACAACATTTTGGAAGCAATGAACATTTCCAAGCTGCAGGTTGAGGCAGACAGAGAATATTAAGTCTTGATATGGAAGGAAGAAGTTTTTGCTTCTTGCTGTGCTTCCTAACTAGCAGTGGTAGCTACACGCAAATTATTACTCACTCAAACACAAGAGTGAACATTTGTTACTTTAAATACTTCAAACTGCAGTTATTTTTCAGAACATTATGATACCACTGATACAGGATGATAGGGACCAATGCTTTTTATTATCTGTAAGGAGTTTTCAAACTAAATTACCTCAGCAGTGCTTTAAAGGCAAAGCAAATGTTACTTGTACGTGAGCAGGGATTTGCTGTTGTACTGGAATGGGACTGGTTTAGGTGGCAGAATTTGGTGCTTCATCTGGAGTTCATTTAAGAATCCAGTTCTTGGCAAGAGTAGACCCCTATTGCTTGCTATCCTAAGGCTTTGTTGATTCTATGATGCTGACAGGAATAAAATTTAATAAGGTCAGAAGATTAATTTGCGCTCTCAGGGGGATTGACTATTCTGTATATGACCATATCTGAACAAGCTGTGTCAAACCCCCACACTCGTGATAGCAGAGGCTGTTAACTCCATATTGAGAAACAAAGCAGTCTATTTTAGGTACTTCAAGAGGCTGGAAAAGACCTTTAAGAGACCCCACCTGGAGTACTGTATACAGCTCTGGAGCCTCCAGCACAGGAAGGACATGGAACTGTTGGAGTGGGTCCAGAGGAGGCCACCAAGATGCTGAGAGGGTTGCAGCAGCTCTGCTCTGAGGACAGGCTGAGAGAGTTGGGGCTCTGCAGCCTGGAGAAGAGAAGGCTTCCAGGAGACCTTGGATTAGCCTTCCAGGATCTGAAGGGGGCTACAGGAAGGCTGGGGAGGGACTATTGACAAGGTCTGGGAATGCCAGGACAAGGGGAATGGGTTTGAAGTGGCAGAGGGGAGATTGAAAGTGGATGTTAGGAGGAAGTTGTTTGCAGTGAGGGTGGTGAGACACTGGCACAGGTTGCCCAGGGAGGTGCTCAAGGCCAGGTTGGATGAGACCTTGAGTGACCTGTGCTAGTGGGAGGTGTCCCTGCCTATGGCAGGGGATTGGAACTGGATGAGCTTTGAGGTCACTTCCACCCTCACCATTCTATGATTCCATGATTCTCTCAATCAAGTCCAACAGCAGCCCAGCTGCAATCACCACTAAACCATGTCCTGAAGCACCACATCTTGAACACTTCCAGGCATGGTGTCTCCATCACCTCCCTGGGCATCCTGTTCCAATGCTTCACCACTCTTGCAGTACAGAATTTTTCTCTAACGTCCAATCTAGACCTCCCCTGGCACAACTTAAACCCATTAAGGTCCACCACAGCATTACACATGCAGCACAACACTACACATAGACCCCAGCTCAGACTTTTCTAAATCAGTCTTTACATTTTCATAGATTAAAAAATCTGATTTTCATTTTTTTTTAAGTTGTACTTTTTTTCTTTTAATTTCATAATTTTTTTTTTTATTTTAGACATTTTTTTTATACAGACATTGGAATTAAAACTCTTCAGTTCTTTAAAACCAACTTTCCAACTGCAGAAATGTAATTAAATGTGGGCTTGGCTTTAAGGTTTCTATAATGGGATGTAGTTTTCACACAGAGGATCATGGAAAGCACTTTAGGAATCCTTCCTTTTTTTATTTTAACACATCCATATTTTTAATGTATTTTGGTGCAGTTCTCCTTAGAAACTAGAATGTGACTGTGATGCCAATGACTTTTTATTTGTAGCTAATGATCAAGGTTAGCAGAAATAACTAGGTATGTTTTTTCTTGTTCAGTTCAAACCCACTTTTATTCTTTTGCCGTTGTAGTAGGCAGAACAAACAAGCCAAGATTTTTGTTGCTTGTTTGTGTGGTTTAATGTCTAGCAGCAGAAGTATAATTTGTTGAAATGCCCCTGTCAGGGGAATGCTGCATGGTTTTCTTTATCCTTCAGAGAAAGAGGACACTTGTAAGCTCCTTCAGTTGCTTATCTGTAAACACCGCTGGGGCCCTGCTCTGGCTTTACAATCAGGAGGAAGTCCTCTGTTTCTCTCAGATGAGGAGTGAGACACTTAAACCAACAATTTCACTAACTGTAAATTACACTATACATATGCAGCTTGTCTGGCTGAAAACCACAGTGCTTCTTGACAACCAGAAGGGCTATGCTGCATATTGAAAGCAGGAGAAGGAAAGGCAATTGAAGGAACTCAACCTCTCCAGTGCATTACTCACATCCTCCTCTTTCAAAACGTGATGTAAACAAAGGGCAATGCATCAGCTGAAGTTAACTTTGTGGCTTTATGTCCTTTCCATGTGCTTCTGATTTCCTTATTCCACTGGTTGCTTGTACATCCTTCGTCAGCCCTTCATTACTTATTCAGTCAGATTTAGTGTAAACTGAGGCCTGAGATCTAGGTACTAAACCCAGGGAGGTAATTATGACAATTGCCCATGCAAATTGGGCAAAGGCACACATAAATTACCACCTAGAGGCTTAGCTTGCATATTTACCTGAATTGCATTCATAATTGCTGTAATTATGTGAACAGTCACAGATGCACTTCTGCACACACAGTGACTGCATTCTAAAATACCTTCCTGGAAGGATTCCTTTGCTGAGAGAACTGAGAGAGGACAAGGGGAGCTGCTGTAGTCACACAATTAATGACTGCTAAGTAGAGGGTGATCCTGTTCTAGAGTATTAGTGAAACCTGAAGAGCTGTGGTGACACACTGTGCAGTTACATGCTGCTTGAAGGCTACAGTAGCATCCAGAGATCCCCTGAAGGCAGCCAGTGGCATGTAAACAAGGCAAAGCAGTGTGCCTAGATAGGTCCTGCTGCTGTTTTCTGTGAATCCTAACCTTCCAAATGATTAAATGTTCTCTTCTGTACCATCTGAGCACAAGCCTGGTCAGGTCTTTCACAGCTTCCACAGCTACCTTCTGCAGTGGAAAAGCTTTGGCACATTGATACCATCTTAGATTTAGAGGCAATTTGTTCATTATATTAATCTGGATTTGACCCATTAATATGTCGAGAACTAGAACCAAGTCTTCTGCCAACACAGCTGATGTATGGACAACAGCAGGGCTTGGGGATTTCAGAACAAGCTTGGGGTGCTCACAACAGGCTAGAGCCTAGGAAACATAAGCAGTTGTCTTTTGTACTGTGTAAATATTATTACATGTCATCATGTTCAGCTCCACATAACAGCAGGTTAGATAGCCCCAAACAGAAGTTAGAAGGGAGAAGACACTGACCCCCACCTCACTAAAATCTAGTTGCAGAGAGCAAGACTGTCTCCCCTGAACCCCTTTTCTCCAGGCTCAACAACCCCAGCACCCTCAGTTGTTCCTCCCAAGACTTGTCCTCTTCACCAGCTTTGTTGCCCTTCTCTGGACATGTTCCAGGACCTCAATGTCCTCCTTGTAATTGGGGGTCCAAAAGTGAACACATTACAGCCTCAAATGTGAGTAGACACTCACCCAAGAAGAAAAGGAAGCACGAGACAGCCTAGGAAAATTCAGATTTTCTTTAAAATGATGCAACTCTTCACCTGGACCAAAGCATTTCAACACTGAGGAACTTAGGAAACTATGCTGATAAAGCAGCAAAGACCTTTTATTGCAGATTGTCTTCTCTCCAAACATCATCACTCTGAATGTACAGTGGTTATGGTCTTCTCCAGCTTGAACAATTCTCTCTAGAGCCCAGCTTTGGAGTCTGTCGTTTGCTGTGTTGCCTATGAATCCTTCTCTTTCTTTCCCATGAAGTCATACAAAGCTTGAAGGTAGTTGTGTGTCAGAGTTGGGCTTTTTCCATGTCCTGAGCTTGTGTCTTCTGCATCTCTTCTGTCATCCAAAGCTTGAAAGTTCTTGCATGTCAGAGTTGTTTTTTAAAGTGTCCTGAGCTTGTGTCTTCTACTTCTCTTCTTCCACTGCACTTTTTTCCTTTGCAAACAGCAAAGACTTGGTTTCTCCCTAAATTTCACTGTAGAGCTTTTCTGTATTGTAGTGGATTCCATAGAGAGCAGGTGATGCACCTCAGCCTTTGCTGCTGTCTGTGTCAGGGTCTGCAAAACAACACATCCTTACCACAGACTCCAATCTGCTTCCCTGGCATTCAGGAGTAAAGTGAACTCACTGGTGCTAAAAATTCACTTCCCCACCTCTTGATTGCTGCTTGGCGATGTTGAAAGTCCAAGTTTGTAAGATAAAAGACAAAGGAAATTTCCTCAGCCAAACCAGGGTTGCTGCTCTCTCCTAAAGACAAATGGGACATTAAGAAGCTTCATGATCAAAAGGCATATACTGAATAATGAGTTTTAAAAGCAATCATAAGTTGTGACTGCCCAAAGTATTCTTTTTCCAGAAGTTATGGCTTTTACTTTTGTTCCTTTTTTATTCTCTCTTAAATTCTCTTGGTTAAGTTGATCAGGCTTTATTAAGGAAGGTATCCAACATTTAGAAATATCAAAGCAGGAAAATAAAGATATATTCTTAAATTAAAGAGAAAGGCTCCTAGGAAGGTCTTCTGTTGCGTGCAAAGGTAATGGACACTAAGCAAAACAGATTTCCTAATTTAAGTCTTTTGAGACTGCTGGATATCTGTTCATCTTCTACAGAGCTGAAACTAAAAATAATTGAGATTTTTCTTGTTTCAGAATTATAACATTGGACTTGGCAAGCTGCAGATGGATAATTACACTGGAGATGCTAAATAGGTTTTAGAGACAAAATTGTAAATAATACAATACAGAAGAGTGATGGACTTATTAGCATATCATTAAATCACTTCTTTTTTTTTTTTTCCCCTGTGAGCTCAGCTTTCCATAACCTACAAAAAGTGGCTTTGCCTTTGCAAGCAGTGGCAACCTGCTTGACACTTACACCCCCACTCTCAATATTTGACTGTAGCATCAGGTTTATATTGCAGGGGGAAATTATATAATTTCAAATATCAGTAAGTTTATCACTTGATAACAAGATCCTAAGTATGAAAACCAATCTCTTCCCAGTCAAACAGTTTGCCGACCTCTTGTTACAACTTCCATTAGTGCTGTCACTCAGGCTGAGGGTTTACAGGGCTGCAACACAGCAACAGGATTTGCTAAAAGATTCTTGCCCTAACTTAATTTGAGCAGTCCAACTCCTTCTTGCTGGTCTAAATGATGGGTTTTGTTATGATTTTGTACTTGATAAAAAGTAGAAATGCGTGGGTTGTGAGGGGTTTTACAGGGCTACTGGCATTGGGCAGGTAAGGTAAAAGAAGACTCTGGGGAGACCTTAGTGCTGCCTTCTAATACCTGAAGGGAACATAGAGGAAGGCTGGGGAGGGACTTTTCATAAGTGTCTAGCAACAGGACAACGGGGGAGCAGTTTTAAGCTTGAGGGGAATATATTTAGACTGGATTTTAGGAGGGAGTACTTTAGTATGAGGGTGGTGAGACACTGGCACAGATTGCCCAGGGAGGTTGTGGAGCACAGAAGCACCCAATGTGATCTTTGATCATGTTTGGTGCTTCTGTATTCCACAACCTGCCTGAAGGTGTTCAAGGCCTGCAGTGGTTTAGCTTGTAGCAGAGTGATTTTGGAAAGATTATAGCAGTGAATTTAACAGAGTTGAGTGGTTTGTTGGGGTTTTTTTAGTGTTTTTTTGTTGTTTGGTTTGTTTTGTTTTTTTGTTTTTTTTTTTACTTTAGAGTTTTTTTTTTCTTTTGAGGTTTTTGCTTTTTAATTTTAAGAGTGTTTTCTTAATCAG
>VWYK01074124.1:0-35698 GCA_013399775.1 Semnornis frantzii
CTTCTCTGCCAGTTCAATCAATGCATATATTTATAGCTATTCCTAGATCCTATTACTGCCTGTATATAAAGTTTCCATGCGTGATGCAAAGAACCTATTATGAATAAATTGGTGATCAGGGTGATGCAAGTTCTGAATATTTGATATTAATAAACAATATTAATATTTTTTAAAATATCACCTCGCAGTAATTAATTACCCCTCCACTACAGAGGCCTGCCCTACGTTATCCTGCTTTGGCAGGGGCATTGGACTAGATGATCTCTGGAGGTCCCACCCAACTCCTAAGATTCTGTGATTCTGTGAAAGATAAAATCCTCTCAGTATGCTAATGAGCAAAATTAAGTGCATGCTAAACGTAAATGACTATGTGACTTAACTTTTCTCCCAAATAATGCTAACATCATCTAGAAGGCAAGGACAGCCTGGACTAGGGTATAAAACCCACAGGAGGAAGATCTCTCAGCACCTGTGCCCTGCGCCAGCAGGAGTGCAGGGGCACTGGTGCCAGCAACAGCAGCAGGGAAGGAAAGACAGATATGAGGATGGTCGATGGGATGTGCTCCTTTTCCTTTGCCCAAGACAGGGACACGTTTCTTGGGGAGAACTGTGACTTCAATATACAGCTTAACTTTTGCTGCATTTCTATTTTATATTAGAGATGCTGCATCTCCAGCTGTACCAGATGTTACCCAGGATTTATTAACCTGAGATCATCTTGCAGTTAATGCCTTTACCACCCTCAACCCCAAACCTGTTGTAACTGTTGCTTTGACCAATTAAAGTATTCAATTGTTTTAACTTTCTGAAGCCATGTCAGTCTAAGTCCTTATTGGGGCATTGGAAAACAGAGGGGTTAGTTTTGCCTAATAGTTTCAGTAAAAGTCTTGGACTCTAAGACAGGCTGCAGACTAAGATCTTACTTGTAATGGATACATGGTTTAGCACTAGACTTGCTCAAGTTAGATAATGGACTTAATGATCTTAAAGGTCTTTTCCAACTGAGGATTCTATTCAGAAGGTTTGCTACAAGGCTGCCTGACTAGGAAGACCAAGTGGGGGAGGGCTTCCATAAACAGACAGGAGCAGCTTTGCATTGACAAACCCTGGTATTCATGAAAGATTTCAACCACCCTGGTATCTGTTGGAAGGACAACACAGCAGGGCACTGGCAATCTAAGGAGTTTCTGGAGTGCATCGATGATGCTCCTCCAAGTGGTAAAGGAACCCACAAGAAAAGGTGCTATGATGGACTTTGTCCTCACCAACAAGGAAGGGATGGTGAGTGATGTGAAACTTTAGGGCAGCCTTGGCTGCAACAACCATGAATTGGTGTAGTTTAATATGCTTAGACTTCAAAGTCGATGCAAAGCAAGCTCACTGCTCTGGAACTCTAGAGCAGACTTCATCCTCTTGGCAGTATCATGGGATAAAGCCCTGGAGGGGAGACCAGCTTCAGAAAACTGGTCAATAGTAGGGGACCATCCTTCCAAGCCCAGCAGCAGTGCATCCCAAGAAAGAAGTAGGCAGGCAAGAGTGCCATGAGGCTGGCTTGGATGGACAAGGTGATAATGGACTTTCTTGTGAAAAAAAGAGGAGAGTCTATAAGTAATGGAAGCGAGAACAGGCCACATGGGAGGACTACAAAGAAGTTGTCTGAGCTCCCAGGCACCAGTTTAGGAAAGTGAAAGCACCGAGAGACCTAAATTTGGCTAGGGACATAAAGCAGAACAAGAAGAATTTCTTCAGCTACTTAGTGACAAAAAGGCGGCTAGGGAAGGTGTGGAGCTTCTCCAAAAGGAAAATGGAGATCTGGTTATGAGGGATATGGAGAAGGTTGAGGTACTTAATGGCTTATCTATCTCAGTCTTCACAAGCAAAGGCTCTAGCCACACTGCCCGGACTCCAAAAGGCAAAGGTAGGGACTGGGAGATAGAATATCTGCCCACTATAAGTGAAGATTGGGTTTGAGATCATCTAAAAAACCTGAAGGTGCACAGATCCATGGGACCCAATAAGGTCCACCCACAGGTCCTGAGGGAACTGGCAAGTGAAGTTGCCAAGCCACTATCCATCGAATTTGAAAGGTGGCAGTCATGGTAGTCTGGTAAAGCTTGTGCTGACTCCAAAAGGGGAAACATAACCCTTGTCTCCAAAAAGGGACAAAAGGAAGGCCCCAAAAACTGTAGACCAGTCAGTCTTGCCTGGCAAGATCATGGAACAGAATCTCCTGAAGGCTTTACTAAATTGTTGGTAATCAACGTGACTTCACCAAGGGCACATCATGCCTGGTGAGTATGGTGGCCTTTTATGATGGAGTTACCACGTCAGTGAATCAGGTAAGAACAGCTGATGTCATCTACCTGGACTTGTGGAAATCATTTGACACTGTCCAACATAACATCTTGGTCAGCAAATTGGAAAAGCATGGCCGTGAGTGATGGAGCACTCTCTGCCTAAGGAACTGGCTGGATGGTTGCACTCAGAGACTTGCGGTCAATGGCTCAATGTCCAAATGGAGAACAGTGATGAGTGGTGTCCCTCAGGGACCAGTACCAGGACCTGTGCTCTTCAACATCTTTGTTGGCAATATGGACGCTGGAACTGAGTGGACCCTCAACAAGTTTGTGGATGACACCAAACTGTGTAGCCCAGCTGATATGCTGGAGGGAAGGGATGCCAGGGGAACTTGGACAGGCTTGAGAGCAGGGCCTATGCCAATCTCATGAAGTTCAACGGAATCAAGTGCAAGGTCCTACACCTGGGTTGGAGCAATCACAAGCACAAACGTCATCTGGGTGGAGAATGACTTGAGAACAGTCTGGAGGAGAAGAACTTGGGGATGTTGGCTGACGAAAAACTCAGCATGAGCTGGCAATATGCTCTTGCACCCTGGAAGGCCAACTGTATTCTGGGTTGCATCAAAAGAAGTGTGAACAGCAAGATGAGTGAGGTGGTTCTTTTTCTTTACTCTGGTCTTGTGAGAAGTCACCTGGAGTACTGTGTCCAGTTCTGACACCCCCAACACAAGAAGGGCATTGATCTGCTAGAGCAGTTCCTGAGGAGGGCCAAGAAGATGATCAGAGGGCTGGAGCACCTATGTGGATAGGCTGTGGTTGTTGGGGCTGTTCAGCCTAGAGAAGAAGAGGCTCAGGGGAGACCTTCCAGTACCGGAAGGGGGCCTACAAGAAAACTGTAGAGGGACTTTTTACAAGGGCTTGTAGCGATAGGACAAGAAGGAATGGCTTTAAGATGTAAGAAGGTAGATTTCAACTACATATTAGGGTGAAATTCTTTACAGTAAGGGTTGTGAGACACAGATTTCTCAGGGATGTCATGGATGTTCCTTCCCTGGAAGTGTTCACGACCAAGTTGAATGTCCAAGCATGAACAACTTGTTCCAGTGGAAAGTGTCCCTCCCTCTGGCACTGGGTTTTGAGCTAGATGATCTTTAAGGTCCCTTCCAACCCGAACGATTCTATGATTCTCTGAAATAAAGACATGCCCAGGAGAACACCTCCTTGAAGAACCCAGTGGTAAACATCCTCTATGAAATGATAAATATCTGCTTGCCTGAGGTTATTTTAATTAGGAAAAGAATAAATGGGGCTAGGCTTATAAATAGGAATTCTGTAAATCATAGAATCATTGAATGGTAGGGTTGGAAGGGCCCTCAAGGATCATCTAGTTCCAACCCCCTGCCATAGGCAGGGACACCTCCCACTAGCACAGGTCACTCAAGGCCTCCTCCAACCTGGCCTCGAACACCTCCAGGGAGGGAGCAACCACAACCTGCCTGGGCAACCTGTGCCAGTGTCTCACCACCCTCACTGTAAAGAACTTCCTCCTAACATCCAGTCTAAATATCCTCTCTGCCACTTTAAACCCATTGCCCCTTGTCCTGTCATTACAAGACCTGACTGCAAGTATTTAACTGCCTTTTTGACATAGCCTTAATCATTAAAACAAAGAGTACGAGGTGATGGAAATTGGCCACTTTTGACTCAGAATTGCAGAATTCCAGCATTGGGGACTTCTAGAGATCATCTACTCCAATGGGCCTGCTAAAGCAGGGTCACCCACACCATGTTGTCCAGGATTGCAAAGTCAAGGTGGGTCTGGAATTTCTCCAGGGAAGGAGACTCCGCAGCCTCTGTGGGCAGCCTGCTCCAGTGCTTCTACATTCTTACAGGAAAAAAGCCCAAACAACTCTTCTGAAGATAGCCTGCCTTTAAAAATCAAGAGATGAAACCAAATGGTATGATTTCTAGAAGCCAAATTAATTAAAATGGACATGAATGGAATGACTACACCTGAGCAGCTCATCCTCTTGTAGCACCCTTCAAACCAGCTTCCCCTAAAGGAGGTCTGAGAAAAGAACTAGTAAGCATTTGCTGCAGGGAGCTCCAAGTGCTGTGGGATTTAGTCAAACAGCAAAGTACAAGCTTCTACTATGACTCATCTGGTGTAAAACTAGTGCTATGTATTGTACATAATTAAGATATTATTACAGTGAGAGCACTTCTTTTTTTTTTTCCCCTGTATGTGGTTAAAGCCTTGAAGAGATGAAATGTTTTCTGCCTTCCGAGCCGTGAAGGTAAAGAGTTCTGCTAGGAGTTCCTTCTAAAAGATATCATGGCGACAGTGAGTTTAGATGGTGATTTGCATTATCCCTGAAGCTCTCCATGCATATTTCAGTCACCTTCCTGAAAGGCTGTGGGGGTTTATTTGTGAGATTTAACACAACCTTAAAGTAGTATCGATTAGATAAGACTTGCAGCAGTGGCCTCTCTAAACATTCCAAGACTTTGCTGATTTTTTAATACCCACAAATGGCATATTTCATCCTGAGCCACAACTCTTAAAGAGACACTATTGGTATTTCTTATAATGGACACCCAAAAAAATGTATTTACCACTAAATGCAATAGAAAACTTTGGCAACAGTCTGAGAGCTGGAGAGGCAACGTTTGAATGCTGGCTGTCAGCAGGTACAGAACAGAAGTATGAGGCTTTACCTGTGAGTAAAGTAAATCAAGTAGACCATTACAATTTACCTACTTGCCCAAACTTTTTCCTTCAGAAAACCAACTCTGCTCTTTGTGAATGCATGTTCTTGGTTAAAATTTATGGTGGAGTAATGCAAATAAATTCCACTTACTGTGTTGTCCAAAAGCCATTTTATTTGCAATACTTGCTTTTCATTATCCTTAACTTGGCACTGTTCTTTGTGGTGTCAGAACATTGTTTCTGTTGATTAATTAGCTGTTTCATAAGCAAGAGGTGGAAGATGGGCTGCAGGATGGTGACATGAACCATTTTAAGGGCCAGTGTTTGCATGAACTCTTTTCCACCCATGTATTCCAGTGGATGCCTTTGAAACACGGAATCACAGAATATATCTGGTTGGAAGGGACCTCACGGATCATCCAGTCCAACCCTCAACCCAGCACTGAAGGGTCAACAAGAAACCACGTCCCTAAGCACCAGGTCCACACACTGCTTAAACACCTCCAGAGATGGTGACTCCACCACTGCCCTGACCAGACCATCCCAGTGGTGAGAACCCTTTCCATGAAGAAATATTCCCTAATATCCAGCCTGAACCTCCTGTGGTGCAGCTTGTAACCATTTCCTTTAGTCCTGTTGCTTGACACCAAGGAAAAGAGGCTGCCCCCTCCTCACTCCAACCTCCATTCAGATAGTTGTAGAGAGGGATGAGGTCTCCCCTCAGTCTCCTCTTCTCCAGAACGAACACTCCCGGCTCCCTCAGATGCTCCTCATAGGTCATGTGCTCCAGGCCCCTCAGAAGCCTCGTTGCCCTTCTCTGGACACACTCCAGCACCTCAATGTCCCTCCCACAGTGAGCAGCCCAGAACTGAACACAATACTCAAGGGGTGGCCTCGCTAGTGCTGAGTACAGAGAAAGGAGCCAGTTTATGCTCTGACTTGAAAATATATTTACTTCTTCAGCCTAACGTTCCCAGTGCTTTTCTGACATGCTGCTTGTACCCCATTTTTATATGCATCTCCAAGGAATCATCCAAGCTACAGGGACTAGATTTTCAGGAGCAATCTCAGGCAAACAAGACATCTGAGCCACAGCCAGTGAGCCCTTTCTTTTTTGTATGAGTTGAACAAACTAGATGTTGGGTTTTTTTGTTTGTTTGTTTGTTTTTTTTTTTTGCAAGTCTGAAGGGCTTGCCTGAGAAAATGATCATTTAATGTAAAAGATGGGTCAATACCTGTTTTGTTTGCATTGCTGTTTACTGGATGAGTTTCTGATCTATCACTGAAGTCATCAATGCTCCCCCAGCAGCCAACCATTGATGTTTTGAGAGAAAATGGTTTGAAAGGAGCAAGTGAAAGATCACATAATTCCTGTGATAACTGGAAATGTTTGTGAAGATTACAACTGAGAAGAGAGGTCTGATAGAGAGAGATCAAGAAGTCAAGGAGAAAATACATGCCCGCAGAAGTTCATTCTTCTTGTAGGCTAACAAGCAACTTTGTAGGCCAAAGTTTTGTTAGGGTTGATCTGTTAGGGGCACACAACCAGCAGGAGAGGATGGATAAGCCTCAAATGGAGAGGCCACATGTTGACCGTGGTTATTACCTTGTACTTCACAGGGCTTTCAGAGGATTTACACAGTTTCAGGATATATGAAAGACTCTGCACGTCTACTCCTCATAACACAGGATTTAACATTAGCTGAGCAGCCAGGGACCTTGCTCTGGGTGCTTGCTGGGATTGCCCTCCCGACGCCATCTCTCAGCCACTCTGACTTTTATCTTTACTGCAACCACAAGCTCACTGCAAGCACAATGGGAAAAGTATTGGCCTTCCACTGTTGCTCAGGAACAGTGATTTTGTGGATGCAGCACAGCAATCAAGAAAGAGACAGGTATATGGAGCATTTAGAAGATATGAATTTCTTCCTACATTCTCCTTTTTCAAGCCATACTGCAAAAGGTTACAGTGGGAATAGCCAAGGAAAAGAACTTGCAGACTCACAAAACAGCAAAGCCCACAGTTTGTGCTAGACAGGCATATCTGGCACACATTTACGATTATGAAATGGCTTTTAAATTGTGTTTGAACTTCATCTGGATAACGATTCATCCTTTCAATTTCCTTTCTCCCTCCAGAACATTCACCATTAACAAACCAACCAGTCACCGTATTTTACAAGCCACATTCGAATCTCCTTCTTAAAACATCACACACTTCCTTAAACAAGCATTTGCTCAGCTCATTTGCACCAAGATAAGGTCAGTCTTGGGACTGAAAGCTGGATCAACAACCCTCTTCGGCAACCATCTTTGAAATGAATCGAGTGGTTGCATTAGAGACTTGTTAAACTGCACCCTCAGCTTGCAGAACTGCAGCACCCACACCCGACTGAAGTGTTTCTGTACAACTGGATATTGTAGCGCCTTGGTTTGATAGAGCTGAGCCTATCACAGGACTGAGGCATATGTCTAAAGATGGAATTACACGACTGAGGAAAAGATGTGCTTGTCTTTTGTTGTGTGTGAGCCTACACACTACATCTGTGTTTGTATTAAGAGGAAAGGCTGCTCCATGAGACATTCAGTCATTTTAAAATGTATTTTTGTTCTGGAATGGAACAGGAAGTTTTACTCTGAAATTCAGGAAATCTTTAATTTCAGAAGTCTTGTAATTGAGTGTACGTGTAATGTGGTATGTCAGCAATGTTGAAATGCTTTGTGACATTAAGACTGAAACATTGCATGTCCACATATGGTACTAAATTAATTAGAACCAACTGTCAACTAAGCATGCTGGGATTGCCTGGGTTGTGTATTTTCCACTCCCTGGATACAGGAAGAACTCTGCTCTGCTTTCTTGGCTGAGGTGCAATGATCCATGAACAGTGTTGTTCAGTGTAGCACTAAGAAAAGGGTGGTCATCCCTGCACAATGTAGAGCTGGACCTGCTAAACTCTGCTCAGCTCAAAATGCTTTATGTAGAGACATCTCAAGTACCAGGTCTTTGATGCAAGGGTGCAGGGCACAAACACTGTGTTTGTAGGCTGTTTGGGTCTTCCTTGGTTTACTGCTTCTGGTCTGAATGTATCCAAGATGACTCAGCACTGTCTAGGAGCCATGGTAGTTTGGGAACAGTGCAAATGGTTGACCCTCATTTACATCTGATGCTGTATGTGACAAGCAAAGGCCTCTGGAGCTGAGGCTGCTACTTAAATTCGTAGAATCATAGAATCATAGAATGTTAAGGTTGGAAGGGACCTCAAGGATCATCTAGTTCCAACCCCCTGCCATAGGCAGGGACACCTCCCACTACTACAGGTTACTCAAGGCCTCACCCAACCTGGCCTTGAACACCTCCAGGGAGGGAGCATCCACAGCCTCCCTGGGCAACCTGTTCCAGTGTTTCACCACCTTCACTGTAAAGATCTTCCTCCTAACATCCAGTCTAAATCTCCCCTCTGCCAGTTTAAGCTGAGTTTCTGAAGAAATTAAGCTGAGTTTCTGAAGAAATTTTAAAGTTACCTCCCTGAGTTTCCCAGTCTGTCCAACTACAGCATTATAGAACTGTTTTTGTTGTAAAAGACCTTTTAAGATCACCAAGTTCAACCATTATCCCAGCATTGCCAAGTCATCACTGAATCATGTCACTCAGCACCACATCTACACAGCTTTTAAAACTCTCCAGGAATGGGGAATCCACCACTTCCCTGGGCAGCCTCTTCCAGGCCTTAACAACCCTTTTTAGGAAAGAAACTTGCCCTGGTGCAATGTGACTCCATTTCTTCCTGTCCTATCCCTTGTTAGTTGCAGAAGAAACTGTCCCTCACCTTGCCCCAACCTCATTTCAGGATGTTGCAGAGAGCGAGAGGCTTTTCCCTGTGCCTGTATACATAGATATCCAAGAACCTGGGGAGTGCAGGCTGGCTGCAAACCTAAAAGCTAAAATGACCAGATCAAAGCTAAGCATGCTTTGGTAACTACTTACTGGTTTGCCATAACCAGTTGTCATGTTCTTGGGGATGCCTCGGTGTTGTGGAATCAGGGTTCACTGTAAGGAGGTTGATGCACCGGAAGAAATTCAAGCAGTTCTGTAAGTACATAGCAAGAATGATAGACAAAGTCTTATCAGACTGAGTGTCTGCTCTGTTTAGGCCTGTCTCTAGCTACAGTGACTGCTCAAAAGGGAGTAGATATCCATCAGTAATCTCTGAAAGAGGATCATACAAACCATCTGTTTCCCCCACTTTCCAAGTTCTGGTCCTTCTTCCCAGTCTCATTGACTGAAGGACCAACCAGGGCTGATTCCTTAGGCTAAGAGCTCCTCTTTGGGTGTGTAAGGTTAAGAAGACAAAACGGTGCTGAAGTGGTTGCTTTAGAAAAATCTCTTTCTTTGACCTAAACCTGTGGCACATGTGGTGAAATTTATTCAGGCAAATGTTTTCTCTAAAATGGCTTTTTCTGCTTAAGTCTCTAGGTAGTTCAGGCTTTGTTTTGATGTCTCGTCCTTTCCTTTTGGGGCTGAGACAAAAGTCTAAGATCCACAGCCTTCTTGCCTCTATCAGTTTCTGGGTCGGCTGGCCACAGCAGAGATGCTTTCCAACCCCATCTGTGAGACATTCTTTAGTGCTTCAAGACCAAAACATCAATCAGTAAATGTAGCTGAAGCCTGTGAACATCCTTTCATGTAAGAGACCACTTTGGCCACCTTAACTTCTCTCTTTCTCTTCCTGTAAGAAACCCTGGCAGGCCTTGGTACTCAGCCAACTGAATGCCTTGGATTCACATGTTGGGAAGAATAGAAGTGGGAACCTGGATCGTATGTTTGCAACAGACAAGATGATTTTTTTTTTCTTTATTTGCTGCAATTACTTTTGAATGAGGAAGCAGACACCTTCACAGAGGAGTACAAGAAGATGCACGTGGCCTCCCAGGCCTGAATACATGAGCCTGTATGTGCTGTAATGTGATAGTTGTAACAAGAAATATATTTGACATAATTGGCAGTGGCAGCCACGTATTCCAAGAGGAAAAAAAGCATACTGAGCTGTGTGTCACTGATCACGATTCGCAGCAGCATCTTTCAGAACACTGAAGGATAATTTAGCACTTGAAAGCCAATCCTCAACACCAAAATAATCCCCTTTGATTTTTTCCGTGCCTGGGCTAGGATTCATCTCTCCTCTCCGCAACCATCGGCAGCATAGACACATATGATGGGACCCATCACCCCAAGCTCCTTTTGCAGCCAATGCAAAGAACAGGCACTTTTAGGCCATGATTCATCTGACCTATTTACATGTCTGCTGTAGGAGGGGATGAATCACTGCCTAGACGAGATCCGCGTGGAGGATAACAGGAGCCTGAGATAGCCAAGCTCAGATGTAGGTGCTTAAACAGATCTGCAGTTTGAATCCTAACTTGCAGTTTGCAACAATTTCTCTGAGAAGAGTTAAATTCCCTCAGCCACGTTTTCCTAGCAGAATGTGTGTATGAATACATATCTCTATGGGGTTTTCTTCCTGCAACGGGAACATTTTCAACAATATAATTTGAAAACTGGCCCTATATCCCCTTCTCCAAATGTTCCACCATTTGAAGAGCTGCCATTTTATCTCCCCTTGCCTCTGCCCCTCTTTCACACATCCAGACATGTACACACATGCCATGTTTCAGAGCTGGGCCTTCCAAATTCTCAGCACTAAAGCAAAACATGCTCCTCTGTGTGGGATCCAGAACTGTTATACAGGCAGATATATTAACTGGGCTTGGTTTTTAAAACCCCCAAAGCAAAACATGAAAACAAAACCACCAAATGAACATTTCTGAAATATGTTTATATTTGGAATTAGCATTTCTTTATTACTAATTTCTGCTACTATCTGCTCTACTCTGACTGCAGCCTTATAGAAGAGGAACATCAGTTCCTGAGAGACAGTTACTGTGGCAGAGGAAGGGGAAAGACAGACTTGATCATTGAAGAAGGGATGAAGTTCTGAGAATACAAGGGAAAGGTAATGCACTTTTATAGAAGATCAGAGTTGAAAGAATCTGGTTTATGGGGACTGAGGATAATATCCTTGCAGGTACACTTATCCCAGTGTAATGTCCCAGTGCAACTAAATGTCTAGACTCCAAATCACAAAATCCCAACGTGGTGGGGCTTGGAAGCAACATCTGGGGATCACCTGGTCCACCCCCCCTACTAAAGCAGGTTCACCCAGAGCAGCTTGCCCAAGATCACAGTGTGCTTTCAGGTTTGAAATCTGTCCAGTTGAGGAGACTCTACAATCTCTCTGGGCAACCTATTTCAGTGTTCTGGCACCCTCAGAGCAGGAAAGTTTTCCCTCATGTTCAGATGGAACCTCCTGCGTTCCAGCTTGTGCCTGTTGCCCCTTGTCCCATTGCTGAGACCACTGAGAAGGGTCTGGCCCCATCCTCTTGACCCTCACCCTTTAGCTATTATCAGCATTGAGAAGAGCCCCTCTCAATCTACTTTTCTCCAGACTAAACAACCCCAGTTCTCTCAGTCTTTCCTCCTCAGTGAGATGCTCCAGTCCCTCAGCATCATTGTAGACCCTTTCTAGTGGTTCCTCCTCCCTCCTGAACTGGGAAGCCAGGGCTGGACTCAGTAATTCAGATGAGACCTCACTGTGGCAGAGCAGAGGGGCAGAAGAACATCAACCTGCTGGACACACTCTTCTCAATGCACCCCAGGAATGACACAAGGGTAGTATAATATATATATATATGTGTGTATATATATATATATATAAATAAAAACACATTTCTAAATATTTAAATGTGCAAAATGAAGTAGATTTTTTAAGGGATAAAGGGAGTCACCCTG
The DNA here is from genome assembly GCA_013399775.1 of Semnornis frantzii. Classification (NCBI taxonomy): domain Eukaryota; kingdom Metazoa; phylum Chordata; class Aves; order Piciformes; family Ramphastidae; genus Semnornis; species Semnornis frantzii. The sequence continues at coordinate 11,861 of VWYK01074124.1, forward strand.
TTGCAGAACTTTACAATATGCAGCTGCTGAGGAGTGCTCTATGTATCTACAGCAGTGGTAGGCAAAACACATCTCCCATCCAGACATTGGCATGCAGCACAGCAACCCATTTATGTGAGCACCTGGTTGATCGGTTTGCTTGTGACAGCTCTTGGCACACCCTCTCCTCTGGCTGTAAAGCATGACTGACTCCTGTGTTTTGTGTGATTTTTTTTTTTTTCCTCCCCCCATAAACTCTTGTCTGGCACAGGAAGACTTGGAACAGAACTCTGGTAACAACAGGAAACTGCATTTTCGATAACCCTTTACAGCAAAGGCTTTGCAGCCATTTAAGGGCTTTTCTGTGGGGTTTGGGAGGAAAGGCTGTCCATTGGGAAGAAACATTTTATACTGATGCTAGTGAAATGCCTGCAGAGGTTGTCTAGAAAGGTGGTAGATCCCCTATCCCTGGAAACATTCCAGGTTAGGTCATTAGGCGTTCTGAGCAACATGTTGTAGCTGCAGACGTCCCTGCTGACCACAGGGGGGTTGGACTAGCTGACATTTAAAGGTCCCTTTCAACCCAAACCATTCTATGATTCTATAATTTTATGATTCTATGATTCAATGATCTTCCAAAGTCTCTTGCAGTGGGAAGGTTGCCAGTAACTACAAAGACCTCTGGCAAAGGCCACAAGCATCTACAGGCCACATCTGAGAAATGAACGTGAGCTCATTGTTCCCCACAGGAGGAACCTTGCAGGAGCAGCTTCCAAAAGAGAGAGTACTCTTCCACTGGCCATCCCTCTGCACCATTCATTAAACATAAAGCCCTACAGGAAAATCAGGGCTTTGTGTTTTCCGTGCCCACTCCTGCATCAGCCCTGACGTCAGTAGTTTGAAACCATGAAAGTTAAATTAAGGCCAGCACAGTCAAATAGGCAAGGGAGAGCAAATGCTATGAAGTCAAGGTAATGAGAAAATACCTGCCATCTGGAGCTGTCATAAGCATGAATTTCCACCTCTGACCACAAAATAAATAAATTACATCCTGTGGAACGTTACCCTCCCTGGATGCAAGACACCTCTCCGGCCACTGCAACCCAAAACTTTGGCCTCCTCACATGGCGGTCGGCTCCTGCTGAAAGCCCCAGTAAGATGTTCAGGGGTGTGGGCAGACATCTGGAACCACTGGTTGTTTAATCACAATGACCATGGTGGAATCTGCTTGGCTGCATCCGCCCACTCCCTTCCTTGCTATGATGGAAAGTTTTCCTCCCAGCTCTGACAGCACAGCAGCCACTCGGGGAAGCACATGAGTTCCTCGAGAGACAGCAGCTCTTGTTTCTGTTGAAGGCCTCCAGTTGGCATGGTACCGAGGCAGGATTTATATCAGTTTTTGAAATTGCAGCTGCAAATTTGGGAACTGAAGTGCTGGCTAGAGGTGGGGAGAGAAAGGCAAAAAAGCTCACCAACCATGCCAAGTTAAAATCAGGGTGAAAAGACAAAAAAAAACCAAAAACCCCAAAAAACAAAACCAAAACACAAACCAGAAAACCCAAACCTAACCAACACACACACACAAATCAAAAGAAAATCGTGAAGCAGCCTACTCCTCCCCCAGAAAGCTCGTGCTGTTCCTGAGTGCCAGGGGTGCTGCTCGCCCTCACCATCATCACTGAAGGGACCATCTGTGTACAAGGCAGTTCCAGTTGCAGGTGATGACATGAGATGGAATAGAAGGATCCAACCCATAAATACCTGGCTCTGAGACTGGTGCTACAGGCAGGGCTTTGTGTTCTTTGATCCTGGTTGGGTTTATAGGACACCAGGGGTAATGGGAATAGGTGGGAAAGGCTTGTATCATAGGGGCAAAGGGTCCTAGGATGAGAATTAGCAAGGCTTATTCAAAGAGCTTTAAACTAGATTCAAAGGGCCATGGAGCTGTAGTTTGCACCAGTGGGGCAATGTTCTAGTAGTGATGAAGATCAGAAGGCCTCCCATGCCCCTAGAGTAGGATCAGCATGCTCCACTGGGCCACCACCAAGCTCTCCATATCCATGTGCCTTACAGTCCACTGAAAGGACTGCTGTGAGGAACCAGGCAGGAGACCCTTTGCTGTGTCTGGATGGGACTACGCTGAAAACCAGCTCCTGAGGTTGCATTGTAGGCATCCTGAGGTAAAGACACCATTAAAGATTGGCAACATGGTGAGCAGCTCTACTCTAACTCGCTAAGAACTGAAACTTTGGTGCCCAAGCTGTTTCCTTAGTCCAAGCACTCGGAAATGCTCCTGTTGAGCAGGTTGGAGTAAGACGGGAAAGGAGAGGAAAGTAGTAAGCAGATATGCTAGCAGTGGTGGCAGATCCTCTGAGGTGGTGTGGGAAGGGCTTGACCTAGCTCTGTCTTATTGCAACAGGAAGGAGGAGGATAAGCAGAGGATACTTAAACACCCCACCCCACCCCCCAAGTTTTTATAATCTTCTCTTTCATTTCAGAAATTCTTCAAGAGAGAAGAAAAAAAAAAGGCTATCTGAAAAGAAGGTACCCTTGTAACTAAAAATCTTCCTTTAAGCGTTTGCTGCTATTAAATAATTGCTTCATTCTGAATTGCTGTTTTCAGGAGCTTTGGGAAGAAGTTGTGTTCTCAACCATGAATATTTTCTGAGGAGGATGGCATAGCTTTTTTCACTGCTACATGCTTGCACTGAAATAGATGTGACTAGTTCAAAAAGAAGTCTCTGATCAGCCTACATCTGAGATTTCCCTTAAGGTCTTTAGTGGGAGAGAAATAAGTGGATAAATGATTTTTTCTTTTTTTTTTTTTCTTTTTTTTTTTTCTTTTTTTTTTTTTTTTTTTTTTTCCTTTTTTTTTTTTTTTTTCCTTCTCTCTTTCACAGAAGCAGATTGTCTGGATGCAGGGGTTTAGCTCTTTACGTACTGGGTGTCTGTATGCTTAGGGACAAAAATACCATTCTCCAGTATTCATTCACAGACTGCTGTAGGATGCAGTATTTGGGATGACCAAAGTATAACTTAGAATGTGATTTTTATTAGGAGGAGTTAGTGTGTGATGCACTTTATAGAAATACAATGTGCTATCTTGGGTTCAATGATGCGGTTTTGGAGGGTTGGAGAGTGAAATACTTTCCAGCTCTTTTACCTGAAGCTCCTTGGTGCTTTTAATCCTCTGCTTCTAGGCAAATATTTCTGTGCTAGGCTTCCCTCTCCTCCTCCTTCTTCCCTTCTCTTATTCATGTGCTTTTGACAAACATAAAATGCCTTCCAATCCTTAGAGAGCCTGCACTCCATCATTAGAGCGAGGTTTTCTTGCTTCCTAGTTTTTATTTATGTGAGTCTAAAAATGCACAGCTCACTGGCACCCCACACTGGTTTTGGTTTCTCCCATCTTTTATGTGTGTCCCAGTCCGGAGGAATTTGGGGTGTGGGAGGTTTGGATTCTTGGGCACAGAATTAAGGCACAAGTGGTGTCAAACTCATAGGCTGGCTTTACTGCATTCACACAACTTATACACACGAGGATAGGGATGGGGAGAGGGAGAAAGGAAGAGAGGCAGGGGAGAAAAGAGAAAGAAAAGAGGGAAAGAGCCCCACAGAGAGAGAAGAGAAGTCACTCCGGAGTCATTTGGCATCCCCAAAGTCCGTTTGAAGAGAGTGGGTGGGGAACATTCCATCTGCAGGTCAGAGCTTCTCTTCTTTTCCTTGGCTGCCTGATTGAATACATGTTTTTCTGAGAATCACTTATCATTTTCCAGGAGTGATTTGCTTAGCCAGGCCCACTGTCCAGTGGTGTTGAGCATGCTCAGTGTGCCAGGGGGTTTCCAGGGTTGAGCCCCCCTTGCCCGGATGGTTTCTCCAAAATGATCACTGCTGTTGATAAACCAGGAGCTGCCAGACTGCAGCTGGGTCAGAATCAGCATCAGCTGTCACAACAGGAAGCCTTCACCTCCTATGTGTGATAGGTGACAGGAGCTCTGGTCCAGGTGTGGTGGTCCAGAATGGTGGTCTTTCAGTCCATGTAAGCTGAGCTGTCAGGCAGGTGGTCCCATGGTAGCATGCACAAGCTCACTCTGCGTCCCCTGCTTCATCTCTTGTCCAGTCGTTACATATTAGGGAGCTCTTGGGGGGTCTGAGCTCATGCAGGAGGGGAGTTTTGGGACAGGGAGTACAAACAGGATGTTCAGTTAGCATTGCTCAGAAATGTAGCTCAAAACAAGTTTTTTCTGAAATGTTGGGATGTATTGTTTATCTCAGTCTCTGACACATGTCCCATGCTTGCTCACATTTGCTTTACCATTTCCCTCTTCTTTTATTTCATGGTATAACAACATTTTCAAAGTAGGATGTCTGAAAGAACAAGCAGCAGCCAGGAGAGGAAACCTCCTCTGAATTGGAGAAGAATATCAAGCAACTCCAATGATGAAGAAAATGAAGTGCCTGAGATGGAGGCTTTTGGATTGATACCTAGAGGATTTAATCCAAGAGGTACAGTGTACAATTAAACCAGGGGTCTATTTTCACATCTCCCATACTTACTTCTGCCCAGGTCTGTGAAATCAAACCAAACCACTCTTTTCCTTAGGTATTTTGATCTCAGAGAGCTTTTATTGATGCTTACCAAAAATAATTGCTCAAAACACACAGGTTTTGGGTGGGGAAAGTAAGGAGTGAAGAAATTGGGTGACCAGTTTTCAGTTTGAACTGTGGTAGTGGTTAAAAAAGAGGCAAGAATGGATTTGATCACATTTACAATGTCCCTTTAGAACTGGCTGGATGAGGCATGGCTGTGGCAGCACCAAGGTGAAACCTCCACTCTTGATGGCCTTTCCAATTTGTTTGGCCTTAAACTGACCGTGAAACTACTGCAAAACACTGCTGGCAGAAAAAACCTTCTGCTTGATGTTCACCTCACTCATAAAAAGGAATGCAAAACTAAAAGTAATTGCCATATTTTTAATTATTCCCCCATGAGAAGTGTATTGAATCTTTTGATTGGGGAGACAGGAAAATATTGGGGTAGGAGATGGGCAGATTAGACCAAATCCTTAGCGTTAGTCCTTAGATGGGCAGATCAGACCAAACCCTTTGGAGTGAATCAAAAAAAAAAAAAAAAAAATTGGTTTAAAAGGAATCAGGATTGGCTCTGGAATGAGTCACCAACCAAATCACTTTTTTCTTTTTTACCAATTTGAAATGAACAGCAGAACTCATTGAATGTGGCAACTCAAGGTAGCCAGGTGTAAGAATACTTCATGCACACAGAAAACTTTTCATCCAGAGTTGAAATGGTGATTCACTAATGTGGACAATCATTAATTACCATGTTTTGTATATTCTGGGAAACAGGCAAAGGGATTTTAGGTGGCAAGTTCAAGTTTGTGTTGCGGAGCTTGGTTTCTCTAATCCTCATCAGGTGCTTTAACTTCACGCCTCTCTCTTTTTAAACACATATTTCTTTCAAAAACATTTTCTGTTTAAAAATGCCTGAGCAAACCAACTGACACGTTAAGACTGTGGACACATTGCTTCAACCTTTTCAAACAAACTTTTTGCTCTGGGGCAAGTATGTGTGCTTAAATTGTCAAGTGCTAATGCAGTACAGGTCCTGACTAGATACCATTTCAAACACTCAGAGAAGCTGGGGATATGTGAGAGTGTGGGAAACTTTAGAAGGAATTCAGCCTGTAGCTAAAGCCCACCAGTACCAGGAGAAAGATTCCTCTTGCTTTTTGATGTGCTTCACATTAGGCTGTGAATGAAGCGCTGTGCTGGTGGGTGGGAGGCTCTTGATTTTTAGAAATGCAAGGGAAACATAGGAATGTTAGGTCAAGTGAGGTGAGGCAGGAACCCAACATATCATTAAGGTGATGCTGTTGGTGAGAAAAACTGCTCTAAGCCAAAAGCAAGAGCTCATCTGGCCACTGGATAAACTTGACTATGGGACTGGTATGGATGAGAAACAAATTTGTGAGTGACAGAATCACAGAATCACAGACTGGCAGGGATTGGAAGGGACCTCTGGAGATCACCTAGTCCAACCCCACTGCTAAAGCAGGCTCATAGAGAGTGGGAAGCCCAGGATCACACAAAAATGGGTTTGGAATCTCTCCAGAGAAGGAGACTTCGCAATCTCTCTGAGCAGCCCGGTTCAGTGCTCTGTCACCCTCAAAGCAAAACAGCAAAGCTCTTTTTGTACAGCTCCAGCAGCTCTGCTGTGCTCTTCAGCTCTGCAGTGCTTGTAGTGATAACATGCAAAGGATGAACTGAAGGGAGGGAACTGCAGCAGCAAGATTCCTGTTACAGAGCACATCAGCTATGATCTAAGCCTGTGATACCAGGTGACGTAAGAGTAGTCCCTGGACACTTATTTTGAGGTAGGACACTTACCCCTTTCCTGTGAGGGTGCCAGAGCACTGGACCAGGATGCACAGAGAAGTTGTGATGTCTCCCTCTCTGGAGGGATTGAAACCTGCCTGGACATTGGGATTCTGGGCACCACCTAACTAGTGATCAGCAGAGGTTACTTCCAACTTGCCAGTCTGTGATTCTGTAAAACTCTGAGATAAGAAGTCATCTGTTAAAGATTTATACTGCAGTGAACCTCACACTGTGATGTATGTTCAGGGATGTGCACTCACACTCTTGTGCTTGGGGGATGAAATAAGTGTCTGCAGGCAGAACAAGAGTGACAGAGTGTGACAGGGCACATCCTTGCAGAGAACTGATTCTGTCACCTCCTTTTCCTGCACACATCTCAGCTCTGAGGTTGTCCAATTTTTTTGTAGTGGTTCCCACATTTTCTTGCTATAATGCACCAAAACCAGCATGCAAATGATTTTATCCCCACTGCTACAACTAGAGGTGTTTTCCAGCCTTTGGGTTAGGGTTGGGCACCTGCTATAAACATCTAAACTTTGGTGTCAGGTGAAAATCATAGTCAACACAGAGCCATGCAGTGAGTGGAGGTGAGGACACACACTGGCCAAAGAGACAGTGGATGGCACTTTTAGGATGACCTGTACCCTTCTTTCAGCTGCAGTGGCTGCAGGAACTGGCCAACAAATGCCTGTAACAGGAGGTTACACATCAGGCTCCCATCATTTAGATGCCTAGGTTTAACTGAATCTTGCTCTTGATCTGTGCAGCGTAGGTGCTTACAGCTGGGCTACTCACACTCCTTTCTCTTGACAGCCAGCAGAGAGAAACAGGCATTTTTAGGGTGTGATTCATTTGACCTATTTTAGCTACTACTCTAGGATGAGGTAAAACCCTGTGCTTGACTAGCTCTCTGCTGACACCCACTTCTAGTCCGCTGAATCACAGCCAAAGCCAGCGATGGAGACTGGCAGGGAAAATTGCTGAATCCCCAGCCTGGTCAGTGGGCTGCCAGCTGCTTGTGGGAGATGCTGAGTGAGGAGGACATGCATGCCCCAAGTGCTTTTTCATCGAAAAGCTTGTTTCTCCGTGACCACGCCTGTTCCGTGTTCTCCCCCCTCATCTCTTCCCAGCCGGCTCATCTTGCTGCAGCTTGTTACGAGTGGGCTTGGCTGCTCAGTGGGAGGACACAGCCCTGCGGTCCCACTGTCTGCAAGCTCCTCACGCACTCCCCTTTGCGAAGTTGGGCAACTTGCCAGGGAATCGTGCTTCCCCTGTGAGCACAACGATGGGCAGCACCTCCTTTGGAAACTCACACTGTTTGCTTTGCAGCCCAGAGCCCTTTCCCTCTGGTCCTGATGTTTAAAGGCTGTTTTCGCTAGCCAAAAACAGCTCAGGCTTGTGCTTATTTATTACCACACAATCTTTAGAAGAAAGCATCAGACTGCTGCCTCTCCTGCAGCTAACCAGTTTGCACCAAACAACAGACCAGGTTATGGGCTGACCATGAAATAGATCTGCTTTCAAAGCAGGCTTTGATGGCCACCTGTCCCTCGTAAAGACATGAGCAGTACCCTGAGTATGGCCTGCAGCTTTCCTTTTGATTGCATGCTGGTGATGGTGTTAGCACATCCAATTACCTTACTCATGGTTTACCCTCTGTAGTTACCATTACCGTAAATAACAGAGGCTTGGTGACAGGTTATCTTCACTTGGCAAACCCAACACACATTTTAATGTTAAGAGTGAAAACAAAACGTGTTTTCTGCAGATGTCTATGGCTGTGTTCTGACAGGACCCATGTAAAGGGGCAATATGGCAAGGACAAGGGGCAGTGGGCACAAACACAGAAACTTATTCCTAAACATAAGAAAAATATTTTTTCCTGTGAGGGTGCCAGAGACCTGAACCAGGCTACCCAGAGAGGTTGTGGAGTCCTGAGTGCTGAGTTGAGATAGAGAATTCAGTTCTGCTGGAATAAATTCCTTCAACCTATATTTGCTTTACTATGCTTCCCTTCATAATAAGGCATTCACTTTTTTCACTTTTCTGATTGCATTGCCTTTTCTGGTTATGCTGCACAAGATCCTATGCATTTTATGCACTTGTATCCCCCATGTTATGCTCTGTGATGCTGTTTGTCACCTTGGTGAAATGTCTGCAGGCCATGGTGGTACTGTGCTGTTTAATGGCATGTCTGGCATGTTGTGATTGGATTATTTCACTGGTGGTTCAGTTAAAGTGGTTTTCATACGTGGTGTCATCACTCATCAGTAATCTCACCCAGCTGAAGAATGGAACAGACAAGAGCACTTAACCACTTTTTGAGGGTTTTGAGTACCCGTGGGACTCCAACACCAGACTGCTTCTGTTGTGATGACTCTTAAATGTGTGCCTGATCTTGACCTGATATAAATCTTTCCCAAGAATACCGTTTGGAAATCTGCCCCGAGGCTGGGTAACGATGAGTGGCAGAGTAGGTGGGATTGTATGGGCAAGTGCCTAGGATAGTTGTCACCTCTGGTGTTTGGAATTTCACCCCTGAACAAGTGCAAAATCCTGACGAGCTGGTAAATTGTATGGAAAAGAGGATGTTGTCAGCCTGGAAATTCCCAAGAGACAGAAATCACTGCAATGTGTTTGGACCTGGCCCATGTCTGCCAAGCCATTTGGTTGCCACTGGTTCCCAGTGCTGTTCAGCATACAGAAGAGGTTTCTGGGCCTACAGACCAACAGGCATGGCAGCTGCACTAGAGACCCAGCTTGTGCCAGTATCAGTCACCCCTTTACAGAAAAAGAAGTACACAAGGAAACAGCTTGCCCTGCAAAGGATGAGGACAAACCAGGGTCATGAGGGAAACAACAAAAAGAGCCAGGGTAATCACCTGATCTTCATCACTGGATGAGCTGTAGGACATGCAAAAGGACTTCAACTGCTATCCATGTGAGCCCATTATCATCTGGCTCTTCCCACACTGGGACAGCGGAACTAGTAGTTTGGAACTGGAAGGCAGGGAAGCCAAGCAGTTGGGAAGAGGGCATGACAAGGTTATCAGAAAAACAGTACAAACCCTCAGCCTCTGGAGACAGCTTCTAGCAGGTGTAAAGTACAGATACACCACCATGGAGAAAGGTATCCAATACCTGAGGGAACTAGCTGTGCTGGAAATGCTCTTTAATAACACAAATGACAATCCTCAGCCTACAGACCCAGACGAGGTTGTATGTACACCAGCCATGTGGAGAAAGTTCCTATGGCATGCACCACCACCATCCTGTGCCAGCTCATTGGTGATAAGTCTTGGGCCATAAAAGATGGCCAATAACAAACAATGGATGAAATTATTTGCCTGCTCCAGCAACATGAGTCAAGTCTCTCTTCTACTGTGTGGGCCTGTGCTTCAGCTGTGGAGGGACTGTCCAAAATGGTTGACTGAATTCAAGAGAACCCATCCTGCTCCAGATCTTGGCAGTCTAATATTCCAGCTATTAGAAGCAGGCATCTCCCTGTCCAAGAGAGAGAATCTGAGAAGCATACACCATGACATATCCTCTGGTTTTACTTATGTGACTGCGGGAAGGACAGGAGAAAGTGAGATGAAAAGTCCACTTCAGTCCTGGTTGTATGAGTCTGTGAATTACAAGGAAGCCCTTTGAAGAGTAACACCACCCCAGTCTCCAGTGAAAGTCTTTCCAAAAAAGTGGACAGATTGATACTGCTTCTGATCCTATTGAAGGGACCTCTAAAGCATTGCAATATGCAGGTGATTCCAATCAGGATTAGAGGGACCCTGCCTATAATCAGGTAGAGGAGAGGGACAGTAGGGTCTGTTGGACAGTGTGGATCAGATGGCCTGGTACATCAAAATCACAAGAGTATAAATCTTTAGTGGATACAGGTGTGCAATGTACTCTGATGTCATGAAACTATGAGGGGGCAGAACCTGTGTATATTTCTGGTATGACAGGGGAATCTCAACAGCTGAGTGTGTTAGAAGCTGAGGTGAGCCTAACTGGAATGGCACAAACACTCCATTGTGACTGGCCATGGGGCTCTGTGCATCCTTGGTATAGATTATCTTAGGAGAGGATTTTCAAGGATTCCAAAGGATACCAGTGGGCTTTTGGTATATGGCTGACCACTTTGCTTGGTCTCTCAGAGAACCGTTTTGTGCTGGGGCTGCTAAATGTTAAAATATCAGCGAGTGCCAACTGCTACTGCAACAGTGCACCAGTGGCAATACTGTACCAACTGGGACTCCCTGTTTGCAAACCAATTTGACAACTGGAGAAACGAGAGGTGACCAGTAAAACTCATTCACCCTTCAACAGCCCCATATGGCTGGTGCAGAAATCCAGCAGTGAATGGAAGCTGAGAGTGGACTACCGTGGCCTGAATGAGGTTACACCAGTGTTGAGTGCTGCTGTGCCACACATGCTGGACCTCAAATAGTAGCTGGAGTCAAAGGCAACCAAATGGTATGCCACAATTGACATTGTTAATGCATTCTTTTCCACTCTTACAGCATGGAATGCAGGCCACAGTTTGCTTTTACGTAGAGAAATGTCCAATACACCTGAAACTGACTGCCCCAGCGGTGGAAACACAGCCCCACCATTTGCCATGGACCGATCCAGACTGTACTGAAACAGGGGGGAGCTCTGGAACACTTACAATACATTGATGGCATCATTGTGTGGGGTGACAGTGGAAGTTTATGAGAAAGTGAAGAAACTAATCCAGATTCTCTGAAGGCTGTGTCTGCTATAAAGCAGAGTAAGGTCAAGGCACCTGCATGACATATTCAGTTTCTAAGGATAAAATGGCAGGAAAGGTGTTGCCAGGTTCCAATGCATGCCATCAACAAGATTACAGCTATGTCTCCACCCACCAACAAGAAGGAAACCCAGGCCTTCTTGGGTGTTGTGGGTTTCTGGAGGACGTATATCCCAGACTACAATTTGATTGTGAGCCCTTTCTACCAAGGGACTTAGAATAACAATCATTTTAAGTGGGGCCCTGAGCAGTGGCAGGTCTTTGAACACATCAAACAGGAGATTGTGCATGCACGAGCCCTTGGGTCAGCCCAGGCACAACCAGATGTTACAAATGTGCTCCACACTGCAGCTGGGAAGAGCAGCCCCACATGGAGCCTTTACCAGAAAACATGCTGGGAAACATGAAGGCAACCCCTAGGATTCTGGAGTCAAAGCTACAAAGAGCTGAGGCCAACTACACTTTGACTAGAAAAGAGATCCCGGCAGCATATGAAGGCGTTTGAACTCCCTTAGAGGTGATCGGTACTGAAATACGGCTCCTCCTGGCATCCTGACTGCCAGTGCTGAGCTGGATGTTCAAAGGAAGTTTCTCTTCTACCCACTATGCAACCGATGCCACATGGAGTAAGTGGATCACACAACAGAATGGGCTCAAATAGGGAGTCCTAACTGCCCAGGAATCCTAAGAGTAATCAGAAACTGGCCTAGAAGGCAGAGATTTGGGAATGCCACCAGACAAAAAGGAGGTGACATGCTGAGGAGGCCCTACCACAAAACAAAGTGCCAGATAATGACAAGTGATGTGCTGTTCAATGATGGGTCCTGCCACATTGTGGGGAAACACTGTAGGTGAAAGGCTGCTGTGTAAAGTCCCACATGATAGGTTGCAGAAACTGCTGAAGTACGTGATGAATTGAGCCAGTTGGCAGAGGTGAAAGCCACCCAAATATCTTTAGACATTGCTGAGCAAGAAAAAATACCAATGCCCTATCCCTATAGAGACTCATAGATGGTGGCAAATGCTTTCTTGGGGCAGCTACATCAGTGGAAGGAAGATAAGTGGTAGCGCAGAGGTAAACCCATCTGGGCAGCTAAATTGTGGCAAGATACTGCTGCTTGGGTAGAGAACTTGGTGGTCAAAGTATGTTATATGGACACTCATGTACCCAACAGTTGAGTCACTGAAGAACATCAAAACAACCAACAGGTAAATCAAGCTGATAAGATTAAAGTGGTTTGGGTGGATCTGGACTTGCGACATAAGGGTGCAATCTTTCTTTTTGTGAGTGGCTGTTTGTTTTGCAGACTTACCATCTACCTCTAGAACATGGGCACCTGTATCATGGCATCTTCCTAACTAACTCAGAATTTGATCTCCTGTCTCTTTTTGGTATTCTTTCCTTACCTGCCCGATCTCCTTTCAGGGGTCTTTAAGAACTCTGAATATCACATCCTCATCGTCTGCATTTTCTTCCCCTTGGCTTGTAATTAAAATTTCCTGAGGACATTAAACACCTCAGAACCTTCATCTTTTTTAACACATCCCTTCCAATGGCCTTTCCCCTAGTCCTCATCACTATATTGTGGCTTCAATACTTTAGCGATGTTTCTAACGCTTTCTCCTCCTCCTCCTCCGTCTCATCTGGTTTTCCAAATGTGCCTTGCTCAGATGTACCTTCTCCTGCATCCTCTTCATCCTGAAAATCACTGTCTGAGAGTTTTCTCTTTTGCCTTTCCCTTTGCTGCAGCTAGGATTTTAGAAGTACCCTCTAGGGGATCACTGTCATCTAACACGCGTTTTCTGCTTTGCCTTTCTCAGTGGAGGTACAGGAACAGTTTTAGCAACAGCAGAGGCTGGTGTAGCATCATCCTTGGCCAAGCCGCAGCCAGACCTGCAGAAGCACATGCTATTTCGCAGTCTGCAGACTTAGCGGGAGCGGGCGAGCCCTGAGCGGAGCCAGCCAAGGCTGGACTCGTTTCCGTTCCAGCTGCTGCGGGTGGAAATGCCTTTGCCTCGCTCACAGTGGCCGCAGCATCCGGATACAGCTGTGCCCCCTTAATGGCAGAGGTGGGCGGAGTGGTGGCCGGCAATGCCTTATCTCGGCAGCCTGGCTCATGGCGGCTTTGGGCACTGCGCACAGCCGGGCTGCCTCCGCGCTCTGCTCGCCTTCCGAGGAGGGTTCGCCGCTGCCTCTCGCCGCCGCAGCCTGCCGTTCCCCCAGCAAGGGTTCTGCAGCTACCGACCGAGACAGCCTGCTGCCCGCCCCACCTCCGGCTCTGAGCGGCGCTGCCTGCCTCAGCTCCACCTAGAGTTGGATCTCCTCCGCCTTACGCGGAGTACGCGATTTCTCCGCCTGCAAAGCTACAGCCAGCCTAGCATTGCAATCACAAAGACCGGATTTAAACATAAAGGGCATGCAGCGTTTCTACCTTTATGAGTCAGATCTTCCAGCTGTACCACAAAATCTACGCTCACAGGGAGAACCAACTCGATTAACTCATATGGGACACTAATAGTGGCATTTTTATAATTATTATAGCACATAAATCCAAAACAGTAATTACCAAGCTTTGCAAATATGGATTTCACTCCTCTCCATAGCATCCTTATACCGGCAACTTCAATGATACATAGACGAAATAATCCATTCATGCAATAGCCATAATATAGTTGGATAAATCAGATACCAGACAGCCACGTTGCCCTGCTCATTCAGATTCTGCACTGAACTTTCAGAAAAGTCCCAATTTCTCTTACTAGACTATTCCAATAAACCTTAAACTAGCACACTCCTCAGCCTCCTTTATTGGTAGACTAAACAGCCCCAGTTCACTCAGCCACTCCTCACAGGACTTGTTCTTCAGGCCCTTCACCAGCATAGTAGCCCTTCTCTGTACCTGGTCCAGTACCTCGATGTACTGCTGTGCCCAAAACTGAACACAGTACTTGAGATGCACTGCTGTGCCCAAAACTGAACACAGTACTTGAGGTGCAGCCTCACCAATGCTGAGTACAGAGGGACAATTGCCTCTCTGGTCCTATTGGCCACACTATTTCTAATACAGGCCAGGGTGCTTGCTGTTTGCTCTCTTGGCCGCACTGCCAGCTGGCATCCCTCCTCCTGCTGCAAGGGGATCTCACTTTGGGTGAGAACAGACAGTAAATGACGTATGTTGCTTTATGTTAGTTGCTGCTGAGCATGACATAGATGGTACAGAATAAGGGGTGGATAACGTATTGGTTAAAGATGACTGGCACCACTAGAAATGATGAGGGATGGGAGATGGGGCTTCCTTCCCCTCCACTGCAATGGCACAGTGCAAGCTGGATTGTTATTCTACACCATGCTAGCATCATGCTCTGGGCAGGGGTTGACCAGGTTTTAGGGGACTTGAAGTATATTCTATGACTTGTGAAGTTTCCTGTTCTAGGTTTTTTGCATGTTCTGTCTGGCTCCCAAGCAGGGTTGTGTCCATTTTTATGGTACTTTGGTTTTGCAGATGCAGAGAACCATTTTTCTGGTCCTTTGATTTTGCATTTTGTCTGTTCCCCTGCTGCTGCACATCCCAGTATTTCTGTTCTCTTTTCTGTAATCTCATATCCCTGCTATAGAGTAGTAAATCATCCTTAGCTCAGCTAACATCTCTGGGTCTGGGATCCATTTCCTACTTGCCCATCTGAAGGGGAGGAAGGAAGGTGAGGGGAAAGGAGAAACCCCTCTGTCATGGGCAAATTACGGGGGATCAGCTGCCAGCTGAGTTGAAAGCAGGAAAGGGTGTGTTAGGAGTGAAAAGGGTGAGGAAGGGAATTAATTTTTTAAAATATATTATTTGTTAAATTAGCTCCATCATCCATGTAAACATACACAGAAGTTATTAAATATATATACAGGTTCTTATGTTGGGCTGAGGAACATCTTTAGAATATAGGAATGATTATAGTTTAAGAAATGGATGTTAGGAGGAAGTTCTTTACAGTGAGGGTGGTGAGACACTGGCACAGGTTGCCCAGGGAGATTGTGGCTGCTCCCTCCCTGAAGGTGTTCAAGGCCAGGTTGGATGAGGCCTTGAGGGACCTGTACTAGTGGGAGGTGTCCCTGCCTATGGCAAGGGATTGGAACTAGATGATCCTTGAGGTCCCTTCCAACCTTACCATTCTATGATTCTATGAAATCAGTATCTGGGAAAGATATTCCAAAGTATGTTACCCTTACTAGCAAAAGGCAGGCATTTCCCAGATAATTAGGAATATTCACAATGCTGTTTGCCAATTGTGAGAATTCCTGATGTCTCCTTTAATCAGAAAATCCTCCTGCAACTGCACCTCTTAATCCACACGTGTGGCAGAGGCAGGGGGAGAAACCAAGAGAGACAACATACTCTCTGTCATACCTGTTTTATACTACCATGCTAATTTTTTTTTTGTTGTAAATGCTATCAGAAAACACTCCAAAAGCCAAAAAGGGCAGAAACTGATTACCATCAGTTCTGCTTAAACATGCCCAGGCTTGCCCTGGCACGGGAGTCTGCAGCTGACATGTGGCTGGTGGGGAAGGGCCCATGTGTCCACTGACCACAGCCTTGGGGACAGGCATCTGCCTTCCCCCTTGCTCCCTTTTCCCACACTTCTCTGTTTTCCCCCCTCCCAGCTTCATGGTGGGGGGGAGGGGTTTTGGAGGTACTTCCACAGGGTGACAATCTAGAACATAGGAGGGTCCACCTCAACATGAGGAGACAACTCTTTATTGTAACAGGCTACCCAGAGAGACTGTGAAGTCTCCTTCTCTGGAGACATTCAAAACCCACCTGGATGTGTTTCTGTGTGACCTGCTCTAGGTGATCCCGCTCTAGCAGGGGGGTTGGACTGGATGATCTTTCGTGGTTCCTCCCAACCCCTAACATTCTGTGTTTCTGTGAAATGCCCTGCTTCACACAGGGGCAATGAGAATGATTCTTTCTGAACACAACACATTTAATGTTTCATGACAAAACCATTCCAGTAAGCTCATCCAGTAGAAATCTACAGAAGTCATTCCAGAAATCTGACAAAATTACTCGAGAATACCAATGAAATTGCCACAGGACTTCAAGTCTTAGGTATTCCAGCCTTTCTGGAGGTTAGGACTAGCAGGAGGACTAGCAGGTTTGAGGTTCAGTTGTCCAGGGTTTTTCCATGAAAGGATCCTTATCTTGGTGTGTCCTTGGAGTTTCTTTTCCTTCTGTTTGTCCAGCACAGGGCTACATGGCTGATGTTGACAATGCACAAGTAGGACCTGTTTCTGCTGCCATTATTTCCCCTTTTCCTGTTAGCTGTCCTAGATCCCAGGTTGGATGGCTTGGCTGGGGCTGGAGAAGGATCATGCTGGTGTCCAGGACTGCTGCTACCTGTGGGGCTTCGCAGAAGTTGAGCCCATCCCTGCAGAAAGACAGAGCCATAGGCTGCTGTAGCCTGAAGGCTGCACACCCAAAAAGGGAGCTGCTCTGTGTCTTCCTGCCTTCAAGGCACAGCAGTGTGCAAAGCTGTTGTCTGAGTTTCTGTGAAATGGGCTTCGTTCAGGCCTTTGTGACTTGAACATCCAGCTCATTCACTGAGCACACCATTCCTGCTCACAATATGCTCAGTAGCAGGCCAAACGAGCCACCATCACCAGTACACACGGCTCCACCAGCTGACCTACATGTGCACCTCTGTGCCAGGCATGAGTTTGGCTCTGTCATTATCAGTGAAAAAAATGCAGAAATTAGTTCAATTTCTAACTGTCAGCACCTGGAAAGACAAGCTGGGAGCTGCAAACAAGACTTTACTCTTCTGTCTCCTGGTGGTGAGCACTAATGGTCCTTCTGGCAGAAGTTCCTAATGGTCCATGCAAGTGTGTAGACAAGAGAATGACATCCAATTTGTTTTCACATGGTTGCTTGTTGTGCAAGGAACTCCTAGTTCCTAGTATGGTACAGCACATGGAGACTGCAAGTGCATTTGGCTATTTCAGTGCCATTCTACACTGGTTATTAGCTGAGCAGACTGCTTTCTAGCAGTGGTAGGCTCCAACTCCTCAGACAGTCCTAAAGGCATTTGAAGGCAGTGAAGCTCCATGTGTGCATGTTCTAGATACCTACCGCTCTTTGCCTATAATTCTGTGCTGTAATTAGGTACTGTAATGTTATATTTAGTTTTCATAAGAAGACACTAATAGCAGTGGAGGTGTATTGTGAAACTGAGTCTAGACACATACAGCACACTGAACCTTTATTAAATACAGATAATCCAAGCTCCTCACTGAACGCAGGATCATTAACTGCTTCTCTGGCTCTCGATGGCAGCAGCACTTTGCAAATGTTCATGATAGAATTATTTTGGTTGGAAAAGGTCATCAAATCCAACCACTGACTTAACACCACCATGTCCACCAAAATATGTCCTGAAGTGTCACATCTACACGTTTTTTTGAACACCTCCAGTGATGATGACTCCACTCAGGCAGCCCATTCCAATGCCTGACCACACTTTTCCTAATATCCAAACTAAACCTCCTCTGGTGCAGCTTGAGGCCATTTCCTCCGATTTTTCACTTGATACTAGAGAATTGTAGAGAGCAATGAGGTCTTCCCTCAGCCTTCTCTTCCCCAGACTAAACAACCCCAATTCCCTCAGCCACTCCTCATAGGACTTGTTCTCCAGGCTCTTCACCAGCTTAGCAGCCCTTCTCTGTACCTGCTCCAGTGCCTCAACCTCCTTCTTGTAGTGAGGGGCATGAAACTGAACCAAGTACTCAAGGTGTGGCCTCATCAGTGCTGAATACAGGGGCACAATCTCCTTTCTGTTTCTGCTGGCCACACTATTGCTGATCCAGGCCAGGACACCACTGACCTTCTTGGTTACCTGAGCAGACATTCACTCATGTTCAGACAACCGTCAACCATTACCCCCTAGTCCTTTTCCGGTAGACACAGAGAACCACACAATGTTAGGGTCTGGAAGGGACATGGATTGTGCTGGTAAACCTGGGACAGACTTGCAGAAAGCTGTCACCCAGCTGTACTTGGGGACGTTCAGCTTTCCACTTGTAGCAACCTAGACATTCTGTGATAGCTTTTGCCATTCACAAGAAGGCTTGCAACCTCTGTGAAAATGGTAGGTGGACACAGAAGTGTAGTCCATGACTCCCTGCTCAGCTAGGAGGATGCAAGCCCCAGACATCCAACATGCTTCTTTGGATGATATTCCTCAATGAGGAAGTGCATGGCACAGTCTCTAGTGATGTTAAAATCTATATTGACCTTCCAGTACACTGATCCCATTCCTCTCTGTTCATCTACGTGTCTCTGCAGACTACCTACAGGTTGTGGATATTCATATGTTCAAGGAGCCCCATGAGATCAACAAGGAGCAGCATCACACCGACAAGTTCTACAACCCCAAGCTGATTGTGCGTCGGGGACAGCCTTTCCAAATCCAGATTGATTTCAACCGACCTTATAAGCCAGAGACAGACCAGTTCTGGCTGGAGTATTTGATAGGTAAGTGCTTGGCAAAGACTACTGCGGCAGCAAAGAATAGTTGAAGAGTCTCATAAGCAGGAACACAGTGGTATGAAATGGCTGGATCTTTTCCTGTCACAGTTGATATACCATAAAAACAGGCTGAACCATAGGTAAGGAATCACTTTTCTAAACGGCGTCTGGATGCTTGTTCCAGGAAGTCTGCAGAATTGTTTGTGAGAGAAGGAAGAGCAGTACTTGGGGCTTTCTGTTTAGCAAGAAATTTCACTTTATTGATCTTTCCAAATTAACTCTGATTAAGTACCTCTGGAAATTACTGTGTTCAACTCTCCCCTCCCCCCCCGCAAGTAAGAAAACGTAGACCTGTTGGAGTGGGTCTAGAGAAGGTCACAAAGAGGGCTGGAACCCCTCTGCCGTGTGGACAGGCTGTGAGAGTTGGTGTTGTTCATGCTGGAGAAGAGAACGCTTTGGGGAGACCTTGTTGTGGCCTTTCAGTAATTAAAAGGGCCAACTGGAAAGAAGGGGACAGACTTTTTAGCAGGGCCTGGGATGACGGACAAGGGATGATGGTTTGCAACTAAAAGTGGGGAGATTTAGACTGGGTGTAAGGAAGAAT
The DNA here is from genome assembly GCA_013399775.1 of Semnornis frantzii. Lineage (NCBI taxonomy): Eukaryota > Metazoa > Chordata > Aves > Piciformes > Ramphastidae > Semnornis > Semnornis frantzii. Next base: position 31,131 of record VWYK01074124.1, read on the forward strand.
TTCTTTTACTGTGAGGGTGAGGCACAGGAACAGGATGCTCAGAGAGGCTGTGGATACCCCATCATTGAAAGTGTTCAATGCCAGGTTGGATGGGGCTTTGAGCAGCTTGGTCTAGGAGAAGGTGTCCCTGCCTGTGGCAGGGGTTGGATGGGGCTTTGAGCAGCTTGGTCTAGGAGAAGGCATCCCTGTCTGTGGCAAGGGTCTGGATCTGATGACCTTTAAGGTCCCTTCCAACCCAAACCATTCTATGATTCTGTCATTAATGCTGTATGGTAGACAGAACAGAAAACATTTTTATTAGTATTTAGGAAATGCAGGGAGAAGTCTGTTGTTTGAAGTGGGAGAGATGAGTATGCATGTACTTAGGTAACAAAATGGCAGGTACACAAGGGAGGAAAATTGCACAGGGTGAAAGAATAGGAGATCTTGAAACTTCTCAACCTAGTAACAAAGGGGAAGGTTCAGAGATTGTAGACTTGCTCCAGGCCATATTATAGCCTGCCTTGATTCACTGCAAAAAGAGCAAGAAAGTGTTTTCCCACTCAGTAAGAGATCTTCAACGGAGACATAGATTATGGTGTACCTGGTGTACCTGTTGGGTTATTGATGGTATGGGAAGGATGTGACCACACTAGAGAAGAGGAAAAGGAAGCAACAGAGTGGGTCTTCCTGTCGTGTTCCGAAGATAGTCCTACTGAGCACTGCTCCCTACAAAGAATCATTGAGCTCAACCGTTGCACCAGTACTGCCAGGGCACCACAAAACCATGTCCCTCAGCACCACATCTCAAAGGCTTTTCAATCCCTCCAGGGATGGTGACTCCACCATTGCCCTGGGCAGCCTATTTCAGGGCTTGACAACCCTATAGTGGAAGAAATTTTTCCTAATATTCAACCTATACCTTCCCTGGCACCACAGCTCTGGGAGAGTCCTACCTCGACCTAGACTGATACAGGATTTTTCATGTTAAGACATCGATGTTCGCCTTATAAACTCTTCTAAGTAGGTTTGAATTGATGTTTTAATTTACTTTCCTGAGAGAGACAGTGCTGAAATTTGTAACATTGATTCCCCCCCTCAGCCCTGATGAATTATGATGATGTGTCCATTTATTAGATTTGTTGCCTTTTAGTGCTAGATGGGCGTTTATCCCTTAAACCTATGTGCAGAGAAAAGGTTTCTGTATGGGTTTGTTTTTTTACCATGGGTCACTTCTTTCTAATTTAAATTAGGTTTGGGAGGCATGTTATGACAGTCCAGTGAATGATTGGCTGCACAGCCACAAGTGCCTTTAAAAATTTAATATGCATAAATATCATTAGTTCTTTGGGGATTTAATTAAATTCAAGACTGTTCCCTCAATCTTTATATGGTTAAAACAAACAGCTGTAGTAAGAAGAACTGGAAAATGGAACATTTGTTTTTTATTGCCTCCTGTGCAGTGTGCATTTGTTTTAATCAGATATTCTGTATTAGAAGAAGAAAATGAACACTTCTTGTGATGTTGCACAGTCCACATACTGACTTATTTTCCTGTTGCTCTTTCTTAATACATCCATCCATGTTTTGTACCTTGACTCTCTGAGCATGGATAAAAATCCATGGTAGAAGTGGGGTTAAATGCAGTCCAAGCCAGGGGAGCATTTGGAATGACCTTAACTCTGGAGGAGGACTTTAAACTCACCCTTGAGTCTGCAGTTGACTTCTCCTCCCCATTACTGTCTTTTCTGTGAAATAGGAATGGCAATGCTGATGTCCCACATGTGATGGCTGGCAATTATTTAAGGGAACCTGTAGTAACATGCTATTGCCCTCCCTTGCTTTTTAAGTGTCACCTTCTTTGAGCACCAGTGCCCTTTTCTGTAGCTTGCAGAGATTCAACTGGGAGAGGAGATGTTCAAGCTCCTCTTTTAGGAACTGGTTAATACTCAGTGCTCCACAAATGTTTCTGTTTATGCATAAGTGGTGGTAACCAAGTATGTTTGTTCTCAGAGGCTAGCAACAGAAATCAAACAAAAACAGTCCACAAAGGAGAAAGAAATTATTCACAAATTATCTGCTAGACTCTTACTACTTCTCCTTTTAGTGATAAGTCCAATCTTTAGCACTCTGAAGGCAAAAAAGACATTTCTTGTACATAGGAAAGGGAATTAAGAGCTCATGATTTCAGTCCAGGAAAGGGACCTGAGAGATCATGATTTCAGTCCTGTGCTCTCAAACCTTCCATCACAGGGAGATATGGCCATTTTCTAAACCATAGGTTCTGGGCTCCCCAAATCAGGAGAGACAAGAAACCACTGGAAGGAGTTCATCAGAGCCTATAAAGATGATGAGGGGACTGGAGCATCTCTCTGAGGAAAGAAGACTAAGAGACATGGGGCTGTTTAGCCTGGAGAAGAGCAGACTGAGAGGGTATCTTGTCAATGCCTATCAATTGCTAAAGGTCATAGGGTAAGAGAATGAGTCCAGGCTTCTTTCAGTGGTGACCAGTGAGAGGACAAGGGGCACTGGGCACAAACTGGAACCCAGGAAGTTCCATCTGAACTTGAGGAAAACCTTCTTTACTGTGAAGGTGCCAGAGCAGTTGGAAGCCTGGTCCAGTGCCCTGCCACCCTGACAGGAAAGGAATAAGCATGTCCATGTGTCCAGGGACTACTCTTACATCAACTAGTATCACAGGCTTAGGTCATAGCTGATGTGCTCTGAAATAGAATGCTACTGCAGTTCCCTTCCTCCAGGTCATCCTTTGTATATCATCACTACAAGTTTGCAGCGCTGACCTGCATGACAGAGCTGATAGAGATCTATAAGAAGAGCTTTGCCATTTTGCTTTGAGGGTGACAGAGCACTGGGCTGGGCTACCCAGAAAGGTTGTGGAGTCTCCTTTTCTGGAGAGATTCCAAACCTACCTGAGCATTGTGATCTCAGGCAACCTGCTGTGCTTTAGCAAGGGTATTGGACTAGATCACAGGATCACAGGATGTCAGGCACTGGGAGGGACCCAAAGAGATTATCAAGCCCAAGCCTCCCCTAGATGATACATAGAATTTCCTTCCAACTGCTACTATGCTGTGATTTTCATCCTGGTTTGCTGGTTTGTTTTTAGGTTTTTGGGGGTTTGTTTTGTTTTGTTTTGGGTTTTTTGTTTTGGTTTTTTTTTGGTTGTTTGTTTGTTTTTTTTCCTGTGCATCTGTCTGAAGAGCAGGTATTCACTTCTTTCTCATAGTAGCAGCTGCCTGAAAACCAGATTCCAGTCCAAATGATGCCTCAACTATCTCTGTGAGCAGTGGAGAGAGGCAGGCACCTTCAGGTGCCATTTCAACCCTTCTGTCTTAAAATAGGTTATACTCTTCTTTCTCTTTTGACTCTCCTCCATAGAGCTTTAAAATCACCAAAGACAGAGGGCGGTGACTCCTGCTCTTGGGTACCATCAAACAGAAACTTAAGCTGGGGACTGTATCCAACAACAGCTGGACAGCAGAGGCAGCTTGAGCTCAGACAATTTTTTGGCACTGAAACAAGGGGTATACCTCCTAGGGAACTACTGGGTCCGAGGGATTCAAGTGACAGACACACTAACACTGACATGTTGTTGTAAAATGACTTTTCCAAGGAGCTCTCTGTGTGTCCAAGCAGTACATTTCAAATGGTGCATCAGAACTAGACAATAATCCATCACAGAATTTTTATCTTTTAAAGAGTAGTTCTGCTCCTGAAAAATGTGACAGTGGTAATGACTTGATCATCTGCATGTGTGCAGAAATATTCTACTTCTTTTTTTCCCTAAAATTTTGTTTGACTTCTCTTTTTTAATTTATTCCTCTTTTAGCTTTTTGCGCATCATTAAAAAGATGATTAATGAAGCAAGTAAAGCAAGCAGAGACTGCTTAATCCTTCTAAGTGACAATGAATCAAGGGTACCTGGGACAAATGTTTCCTCCAACATGTGAAAGTAGGTCTGAAACAATTGTGGAGAAATATTTCGTTACAATCTTTTTTCAGTCCGTGGTCAATTCAAACAACATTCAGACAGAGCCTAGAATTCATGGGCTAAATAGTATAACCAAATGCTTGTATACAAAAGTATCAATAATCATAGAATCATTTTGGTTGGAAATGACCTTTCTGATCATTGAGTCCAACTATTATCTTATTCTACCAAGCCTGGGGCTAAACCATGTCTCTCAGCACTATGTACCTGCATCTTTTAAACACTTCCAGGGATGGGGATCCAGCCACCTCCCTGGGCAGCCTGTTCCAGTGTTTCAGAACATTTTCATTGCAGAAGTTTCTTCTAATATCCAACCTAAACCTTCCCTGGTGCCACTTGAGACCATTTCCTCTCATCCTATGACTTGTTACTAGGGAGAAGAGACCAACACCCTCCCGACTCCAATCTCCTTTCAGGGAGTTTCAGAGAGTGAGAAGTGTTCCCTCAGCTTCTTTTCTTCAGGTTAAACAATCTCAGTTCCCTCAGCTGCTTCTCACAAGACCTATTCTCCAGACTCTTCACAAGCTTAGGTGCCCTTCTCTGGACCTGCTACAGCACCTCAATGTCTTGTAGCGAG
>VWYK01074128.1:0-14309 GCA_013399775.1 Semnornis frantzii
ATTATTATTAAAAAGTAGTGGTCGAGATGGTGAGAGTTCTGGATATTGAATATTAATAAACAATATTATTTTTTGAAAATCATAGAATCATAGAATGGTAAGGTTGGAAGGGACCTCAAGTGTCAAAATCATATATCGCATTAACTAATTACCCCTCCATCACACTCCTGAATTTAACCTTATATATTCTCTATCAGTTAGCATAAATCTAAGTCATTTGTGGGGTTGCTTTTGCTTCTGAAGGTTAATGCCAAGTATAAAGGGTAATGACTATATAGTGGCGTGGTAAGTTCAGAAGGATTGCTCACGTTCCTGAGCCTCACTTGCTGTATGCCAGCATTTACAGAGCTGTATGCGTTTGCCTCTCTTCCTCACAGGAAAGTAATCTTCATTGACAGATCATCACTGCAATCTAGGATGAGGTTTTGATAGGTCCTCATATAAAAAGGGTAGTAAATTTACCAAGGTCTCTCTTATTACAATATTTCTTTGTAAATCTAGAGCTGGGCCTCAGCAGAGGGGAAAGCAATGATCCTTTCAACCCTCTGTAAATGAGCAAAACCTACTTTTGTGAAGCCCTTAATCCCAGCAAGCCATTTAGCATTTAAAACTTCCTTAAATGCCCCAAGGCATTAACCACACTTTCACAACACTTACCCAGCAACAGAATTTTCAGCTTTGCATTCCTATGAGTAAGGTTTATTTTCTTAACAGTGACCTGACTGGTGGTGGTATGAATTTTATGAATTTTTAGAGGTTTCCCAGGGATTACAATTTTGTGTAAACCATATTCAAATACCATGAACACTCCATTAGGAATCAGACGTTCCTGAGCTCCATGTGATGATTTGTGAAGGGGTAAAAAGAGGAAGAGAGGAAGATCTTGAGATTAGCTCTCTATCTCTCTCAAGATAGAGATATTTATTTTATTCTCAGCATGTAATAGAAGGAAACTGCAACACTCAGTCAGTCCATGTTCGGCCGTAGCTGAATTCTGTTATTTTATTGTGTTATAATATGTTGGAGCAAGAGAGGTGAGGAAGAAAACAAAACAGATGCATGCTTTAAGCTCCTTTTGTTTTAACAATGAGTCTCAATTAAAAAAAAAAAAAACCAAACAAAACAAAAAAAAAACAAAAAAAAAACAATGACCACCAACAAACTCAATATTGCATTACCTTCTCCAGTCCCACAATTTTTTTCTCTTACCTACCTCATCCTTGTTGTTTTCATCTCGTTCTCCGTTTTATTTCTATTGTCTGCTCACTCTGTTGTTACTTTGGAGGTGTCCTTCCCAGATGGCCTTCCCAGAGAGCTCCATTTCAGCACTCATATTGCCACAGTTGATCTAATCCACATTAGGTCAAAGAGGCAAAAGAGTTATTAGAAGTTCAACTCAGTTTTGGAAAGTTTCTGATACAGAGGTCAGGCTACTTTTTTATATGCATGTTTATTTCCCACATTTTTCATTACATTAATAGATTTGTTTTCAGGATTAGTGAGGCAATAATTTCAAAGTCTGGTAAGTGAGAAATCTTTTTCATCATTAAACACTTTTATTCTTGAGACAACATAGACATTTGCTGAAGATTGTTCTCATTTTGGAGAAAATATTAACAATAAAAACTGTGCTGGACAGAAAATTTCAAACTGCCTTGAACGACATTTTAATGTAATGAATTTTTTACCTTCCACCTGTTTTCCTCATTATTAGCATCTTTCCATTTCCAAAATGGAAGAAAAAAACCCAAGCTTCACATAATTAGAGAAACTGTCTCTGTCAAGGAAAAGGTTTTGTAATGAAGTATGAAGAACTGCAGGCAGATTTGTCACAAAGAAAAGAGTTATTGAAAATGTCAAACTTGCTGAGGCTATATCCAGGATTTGAACATGAGTTCCTGAATAAGCTTCTGAGTTGAAAGAAAGAACCAGGATAACACCAGCTGCAGAAAAAAATAATATTGAGAAGCCTTTCTTAAAAGTCTCTGGCTTTAAATCTGTGTCAAAAGTAAGAATGCTTTCCAATTAAACTCACAAGATTTTCCATTTCTCACGTGTTCAGGTCCAAAGCAGATTGTTAACAGGAACATCCAGAGTTACTTTACATCAGAAATTCATAGAATTCCAGCAAGGTGAGGGTTGGAGGGGACCTCTGGACTTCTCCAACCCATCCTGCTAAAACAGGGTCACCCACGGCAGCTTGCCCAGGATCACAATGGCTAGCTGAACTTGGAAGCTCTCCAGAGGAGGAGACTCCACAACCTCTCTGGGTAGACTGCTCCAAGGCTCCAGTACACTCACCCCAGAGAATTTTCTCCCTCTATTCAGATGGAACCTCCTAGCTTCCAGTTTGTGCCGTTGCTCCTTGTTCTGTCACTGACCACCACTAAGAAGATTCTGGTCCCATCCTCTTGCCCCCACCACCTTTTAGCTCTTGTTGAGCATTGAGAAGATCCCCTCTTTTTCTTCTTCATAATTGGGATACTCCTGACAATGCAGTCTGAATATTTAAGTATCTAATTTCTCCTTCCCATGTTCCTGTCAGATAAAGCAAAATTTCAGAAAACCTTTTCTTTGATTCCCTACCCAACAGGTATAGATAAATTTCTTCAATTGTAGCCCCTTCTAACATCTCAAGCTAGAGAGAGAACAGAGTGAAGTAGAAATGCCATGTATTAATGCCAGGTTTCTATTTGTTTCTTTGTTCTCTTTGTTCTTGTGAACATGTCTTGTCAGAGTCTTGTTGGAAACCAAAGATCTGAAATCTATTGTCATGTCCAGAGTTGAAACGCTTGAGGACTTCTGATGGGCTGTACATCAAAAATCATTCTGAAGCATTCTCCAGTGTGAGCGATTTTCATCAGGCTGAAAGCTGTGGAACAAACAACACAGAATTTTGATGAGACATGCACAAAGATCTGAGTCCATTGATATCCATGGATTTGTCTGTATCAAATACACACTCATAGGCTTAGATTCGCTGGAAAATCACATTATCCCAAGGTGTGCAGAGAAAGGAAAATTCAAGGAACATCATCAATTCCTTGTCACTGTAGATGCTGCCCTTCTAAGTATTGCACACTCGTCTGTTACTTAAAAAGCAAGTTGAAAGAGACAAACTGAACTTCCTCTTCTGCTGCATTTGATGTACAGAGCCCCTTAGTTTGTAAACTATAGCTGACAAAGTTAGTAAACTGTAGCTGATAAAGTTTGTGAACTTGACTGAAACACTTTGTGTGTAGACTCAGAATGGCTTGGGCTGGAAAAAGTTCACTTAGATGCCGAGTTCAGACGTTGACATATAGCACCATGCCCATTGTACTACATCCCAAAGTGCCATGTACATATGATATTTAGAAACTGTTTTGCAAAGCCCTTCTTTGATAACTGCCATTGCCCAAATTCCATCTATTCATAGAATCATAGAATGGTAAGGTTGGAATGGCCCTCAAGGATCATCTAGTTCCACCCCCCTGCCATAGGCAGGGACACCTCCCATTAGAACAGGTTACTCAAGGCCTTGTCCAACCTGGCCTTGAACCCCGCCAGGGAGGGAGCAGCCACAGCCTCCTTGGGCAACCTGTGCCAGTGTCTTACCACCCTCACTGTAAAGAACTTCCTCTTAACATCCAGTTTAACTCTCTGCTCTGACAGTTTAAACCTATTGCCCCTTGTCCTGTCACTGCAAGACCTTGTCAATAGTCCCTCCCCAGCTTTCCTCTAGGTCCCCTTCAGATACTGGAAGGCTACTATAAGGTCTTCTCTAATAAAACAATTGGCTGGTTAAGTACAGAAATTTAAACTGAAGACACATTTCTGTGTGCAATCTCTCTGTGCAGTTTTCTTCTTTTATGGGATTAGTTGTGAAGAGGAGGCAGAGGTGAATCTTCATTGCTCTCTACAGTCCCTAAAAGGAGGTTGCAGTGAGGTGGAACTTGGTCTCTTCTCCCAAGCATCAGGTGACAGAATAAGAAAAAATGTCCTGAAACTGTGCCAGGGGAGGCTTAGGTTGGAGATTAGGAAAAAATTCTTTGCTGCAAGAGTGGTCAGGCATTGGAACCAGGATGACCAGAGATGGAGATGCCATCCCTGGAGGTGTCCAAGAAATATGTGGAAATGGCAGTTTGGTTTAATGTCCATAGTGGTGTTAGGTTGATGTTTGGACTTGGTGATCTTAGAGGGCTTTTCCAATTGAAACAATTCTACAACTCCATGATTCTGTTTGAAAGACTAATTTTTAATATGCAATAGTTGCATATAACCCCTTATCTCTTGATGAAATGATATCACGACTAAAATTTGTGAAGACCAGACTGCTTTTAGGCAGAGAGCTTCAGAAAGAATATTAAGGAAGAATATTAAGATTTGATATTAGTGTTAGAATTCAATGTTAGAAATTAATCTTAGAGAAATAATCGTAGGGAAATCATCATAGAAAAAATAATCCTAAGAAGGTAATTCCATCCTCAATACTCTTTCAAAGCTGAAAGAGCACTTGAGTGTCTGAATTTATGATCACTTTAGTAAGATTTTTTGTTTGTCTGTTTATTTTACTAAGTTTGATAGTAAATTATTCCCTAATTTTTAGCCTGGCTTACTTTTTTCTCACTGTTTAATGTCAGAGTTTTGACTTCTCACTCTTTAATTTAATTCACTCACTGTTTAATTTCAGACTACCTTGAAGACAGTAAAACCAGGTAGTTCATCATGAAAATGCTGTGGTTTAGAAAAATAATCATCATATTCCCCTCTGGCTTCTCATTACTCTGCATGAAGTAAACATCCTATTCCAAGAGTCTCTCAACTAAATTCTTCAGGTCAAAAATTTGTGCCAGCGAGCACAGAGGTGCCAGCTGCAATCTGTGGCTGCAAGGGTCTCATCTCAACAAAAGGGAATATGACATGCTTGATAACCTGGTATGTGGCACACTAAGGCTTTGTGGGGCAAGGCCAACCAAAAGAAATTAGGCCTGAAGAAGAGTTTCTTGAGGTTTGACCCTTCAGTGCAGAAGGGTTCAGCTCTTCTGACTGAAATGATGGAACAGTGTGTACTCTACATTGAGACCAGTTTGGGACCAGTGAAAATGACTGCTTTGTTAGTTAGTTTGTTTGTAGAAGGGCATTATTTTAATTTTCCTTTTGGTATTTCTCTCATTTCCTTCTGGTATTCCCATTTTCTCCTGGTATTTTGTCATTTTCTCCTGCTATTGTCATTTTCTTTTGATGCTTTTGGTATGACCTGTATACAAATAGATATATTGGAGCTGACCATTCTAGGCCAGCTTCCATGTCCTTGTTTCTCACTCTTTGTGTTTTGGTTTTCTTTTTATTCTTCTCGAGAAGCTGCAATTGGTAAAATGAGGATTTTTCTTTTCATACATTTTTCATTTGTGTAAAATCAGTTTCATCTGTGGCTCAGTTTGCAATATCACAGAATTACAGATTGTTAGAGGTTGGAAGGGACCTCTAAAGATTGTTCAGTCCAACCTCCAAGCCAGAGCAGAAACACATAGACCAGGCCACACAGCAACACATCCAGCTGGGTTTTGAATGTCTCCAGCAAAGAAGACTCCACAACTACCCTTGGCATGATGCTCAGCATCATGAGTGCTTCCCAAAGTGCTTCACAACAGGCCACTGCCTTTATCTTGCTGAATAATGTAGCACCTTAAGGAGACTTTGGTCCAGCGATTATGTAGAAAGAAGCAAGGATCCACAAAGCCATTTATCATAACAAATGATTGTGTTGAGATATTTTGGCCAGATTTAACCTTTTAAAGGTCCCAGTCACTTGTAAACTTCCATGGCAAAAGTTTTATGTGGGATGTATTTCTCTGTGAGTTAGATACGTTAAACTCTGCTTTGAATTTGGAGATTCCACACTAAGATCTCTCAGGTTTTTACTACCCCAGGATTGGAATTCAGCAGTCATTCCCTGTTCCCCAGCATTTTTATTTTTTCTATCAGCAGCAAAAATCCTGCTTGGGAACCCTGGTGTCCTTCTGTGACAAAGGAATTCTCTCAGTTGATGCAGGGTGAGCAGCAGACATTGTCTACTTGGATTTCTCCAAGGCTTTTGACATGGTCCCCCACAAACTCCTCCTAAAGAAACAGAGATGTTATGGTCTAGACAAGTGGTCTGTGCTGTGAGTGGGGAATTGGCTGACAGGCCCTTCCCAGAGGGTGTGAGTCAACAGTTCTTTCTTGGCCTGGCTACCAGTCATGAGTAGGATTCCCCAGGGATTGATGTTGGACCGAAACCTGTTTAATATAGTCCTTAGTGATCACCCTGAGGAAGTTTGCGATGATGCCAAGATGAGTACGTAGGTTTGGACCTACCAATTTGGTAGGTCCAGGTTTGGTAGGTGGAAGTGCCACCCTCCAGGAGGGTAAAGGACAGGTTGAAGGAGTGGGGTAGCAAGAAGTTTATGAAGTTCAACAGACACAAGTGTAGAGCCTTGCAGCTGGGAATACGTAACCCAGAAGTGCACCTCAGACTGGGATCCACTTGGCTGGAGAGCAGCCCTGTGGAAAGGGGACCAGATGGGCAACAAACTTAGCATGAGCAAACAGCATGCTGCAGGGGCAAAGAAAGGCAGCAGGATGCTGAGTTGCATCACCAGGGATGTGACCAGTAAAAATAAAGAATTCATTGCTCCACTGTACTCAGTGCTGGTCAGACCACAGCTGGAGCGCTGCCTGCAGTTTTTGTCCCCACTGTACAGTCTGAAAAGTGTCCAGAGAAGGGCCACAAGAATGATTAGAGGAATGGCAGCTCTGCCATGTGAGGAAAGGCTGAAACAGCTGGGTTTACTCAGGCCAGAGAAGAGAAGGTTAAGGCGAAACCTTAACACCATGGGCCAGCACAGAAAGAGTGGCTCCAGGAGGATGGAGACTCCGTTTTTACAAACAGCCCCATGGAAAAGAGAAGGGGTAATGGGGACAAGATACTGCTGGGGAGATTTCCATTGAATTTCAGAAGAACATATTTCACTATGAGAGCAGCTGGACATTGGAATTATCTCCCAAGGGAAGCAGTGGACTCCCCTCCGCTGGGCAGTTTTAAGACTCAGCTTGACAGGGTGCTGGGACCATCTCATTTCAACTATACTTAGAAAGGTTGGACAAGATGATCCTTGGGCTCTCTTCCAATCTGGCACTCTGTGATTCTGTGAAATTACTCTGGGGGGAACCGTCCCTGGAAAAACACATAATGAAGAATGCAGACTTGCCTGTTCCCTGGAGATCTGCTGTGACTTTGGTCTAGTAACTGACTTGGACCTTCAAAAGCTCATACTGATTCTCAAGAAAGACTTGATTGTGATTTATATGCACACAAAAAACTTTGATAGCAGCTACCCTGTTATTTCCTCCCAAGTTCATGGTGAAATAAAATCCTCTTACACTCAAAATCTTGTTACAGGCAACAGGAACCCACCAAATGCACTCCATGGAGTGAAAAATTTATGGTTACTCTGATTAATGTTTTAGCAGGCTAATAATGTTTTAATAGTCTAAATGTTTTAATAGTGTAAATGATCTAATCAGTACAGAAATGTCTCATTAGTAACACTGTGGAAATCATTATATAAAAAGCTTTCCTATATAAAACCTTTCCCTTTTTTTTTTTTTTTCCCTTTGCTGTTGCTATACTCACACATTTTCCTGTCCTAAAGTTTATGCTTCAGTCTTCTCCCATAAAAATGAATTGAGGTAGTTTGTCAGTCTTTACCATCACCCCAACGTCTTTGTCAGGAGGAATGTAACTCTCATTACAAAGTGGTTTCCTTCCCTGAAAATTATATAAATCCTCTCAGCACCAACTACTTCCTTCTTATTGTTTCCCCTCTCCACCCTTGGTTGATGCCACGGGCTCAGGTTATGTAGTAATTTGTCCACACACTGTTCCCAGGGTTTAAGGAAAGAGAGTTTAGACAAGTGGCACTTGACCACTACCAAGTTCTCAAAACATTTCAGTCCAAGGCAAGCTTACACAAATCCTCAGCTTTCCCATTTGCCACATCAGCACAAACGCTTCTTGATGTTGTAAGGTTTTCTTTCCTGAATGCAATCTCAATACTGCAGATATTGCTGGATCTGTAGTTGGAAAAGGCAATGCTATGTGAGAAGACTGTTGCTGGAAAAGATCAAATATTTAAGGGCGTGTTCCCAATCTAATGGCAATGGCACCTTGGAGTAGATTAGAAGGAATGTGGTGAATAGGTCAAGAGAGGTTCTCCTCCTTCTCTGCTCTGCCCTGGTGAGGCCACACCTCACCAGGTCTAGTTCTGGCCCCTCAGTTCAAGAAGGATCTCAGGGAACTGCTTGAGAGTTCAGCACAGAGCCACAAAGATGCTGAAGGGACTGGAATATCACTCTGCTGAGGAAAGGCTGAGGGAGTTGGATCTCTTTAGCTTGGAAAGAGGAGCCTGATGGGTGAACTCAATCATGTTTATAAAGATGTGAAGGGCAAATGTGGGGAGGCTCTTCTCAGTGGTGCTCAGTCACAGGACAAGAAGCAAGAGGCAAAAACTAGAACACAGAATGTTCCATCTGAAAAAGAGTAAAATTTTAATTTCTGTGAGGCAATTTGAGCCCTGGAGCAGGCTGCCCAGAGAGCCTGTGGACTATTCTCTTTCTCTGGAGAGATTCCAAACCCACCTGCACATTGTGCTCCTGGGCAACCTGTTGTGGGTGACCGTGATGTAGCACAGAGTTGGACTGGATGATCTCCAGAGGTCCCTTCCAACCTCCACCATTCATGATTTCATGATTCTGTTACTCTAGAGTCATCTGCATGTGTTTCTTCATTATGCGATAAACAATTAAGAAAAAAAAAAATGAGATAAGGACTCTAGATTAGAGTCCTTCAAAGAAGTACTTTCATCAAAGTAAATAAAGTGGAAAATGTGATTTTTAATTTTGTTTTAATTTGAGGTAATTTATACACTTTGAAGGAGAGAGGGATTAATTTAGTCTATAAAGATAATCTCATTCCAGAAGAGAACTATATTTTTTTCTTTTCCATGTGGCAATCGGAAATTACACAACACTGATATTTTGTATAGTACTTCATTTACCTCCCATTGTTGGTACTTTTGTCATGATGAATCTGCTCCTCGGATGACAGAACTTGCTTTAGGCCAAAGAAAATAGTTGACCTGAGGGTGTAAATTCCTTACCATTTGTGTACCCATACAAATATCAAAAATATAGTATCTACAGCTATTTTTTTTTTTGCAGATATTGGCATTTTCTGCACCAGTAAGTACCTTGCAAGAAGTATTTGCTGAGCTTTTACTAATTTCATAGCAATAAAATTAACATTTAAATAGTTCATAGACATGAGCTAAATCAATAGGTAATGATCAAACCATTCATCTTCCACACCTTGAAACCACTAAATGTTTTGCCTTTACTTCTGAGAATTCCTTCAGCAGCAACGAGCAGACAAAAGAGAATCATTGAATTAAGATATGGTAGAGTTATTGAAGTAAAGAGCTTGGCTTGCTTAATCTAAGAGGTATTTGGGGAGATACAGGACAGTCTGAACATCCCTTTATTGTTCCATTTATTACTGAAAGCTGGTGATACCACAAATCACATTTATCTCATTGCATATGCTGATACACAACAATTAGGATATTTACAAGCACTTTTCATACCTAGGGACATTTTAAAATCCAACAGGTTTAACTGATTTACTAAATGTTTGATTAAGTGTGTATATATGTATACACACACACACACACACATATATTTATATACACATGTATCTAAAATATTTTTATTTAAAAGTACACAGTTATTTAAATGTGTTTTTCAATATATATTTATTTAAATATACATTTGTGGTGCCAAGGGATGTTAGTCAGTGGCAGTGGCTTAGCAGTACTGGCGGGATTGTGAGCTCTAGCAGAGCATCTGGCCTTGATGATCTCGAAGGTTTCATCCAACCTCAACAGTTCTATTGGTTCTGTGATTCTAGTTTAAAGAGTGATGGTTTCTAGATTCATAGATTCACAGATTCCTAGAATGGTTCATTTGGAAGGGATGTTAAAGATCATCTGTTTCCAACCTCCTGTGCCATGGGCAAGGGCACCTTCCACTATAGCAGATCGCTCAAGGTCTCATCCAGCCTGACCTTGAACACTCCCAGGGAGGGGGGTGACATCCACAACCTCCCTGGGCAACTTGTTCCAGTGTCTCACCACCCTCACCATATAGATTTTCTTCCTAATCTCTAGTCTAAATCTCCCCTTTTCCAGCTCAAAGCCATTGTCCCTAGCCCTATCACCACAAGCTTGTGCAAGAAGCCCCTTCCCAGCTTTCTTGTTCGGCTTCAGGTACTGAAAAAGTGATTGCTTTAGAGATGAATCTCTGATTAAATCTGCAGGCTACCTCCAGCATCCCAGTCAGAAATGCCTGCACATGTCTATAAACACATGAATAAACAAGGCAGCTGAGAAACAAATGATGGAAAGTTGAGTCTCACGTGTCTCAGTGAGTTACTGATTGGGCTGTGATGCTGGCATCATCTCGCAGTGCAGAGATACAAAGTCTTCTTCCCTAGTTACAAGTTGCAATGCAGGTGACAGTAAGTCTTGCTACCTGGTGTGTCAGGTTGAAGTCAGAAAATAGCAGATTGTGCTGGAAGAGCTCCAACCAGTCAATTTAACCCCAGTCCCATTCAAAATCCTGACCTTATGGAGCACCCTGTGGCAACCAATGTCCTTGGTTTGGTTTTAGAAAGCATGCTTGAAAGAGTTTCAGTCAGACCATAAAATTCCACTGGAAAATATCCTTCAATTGATGTTCAGGGCAGACATAGTAATGTACAGCAGGTCATTCAAAATGTTACCTTGTAATAAGTCCCTCATGGCTACAGGACGTACAATGCAAGACAATGTTTATATTGGCAGAAGCATTGACTTGCTGACTGCTCATCACCCAGAGGACGCAGGCGAAGCAACCTAAAAATAATCCTACTTGATGTTGAGTTTTCCAAGAGTGACTACATTGCAGTAAATGAGAGAGAAATTGTGTTTTTACAAATTTCTTTAATCGTTAGGGGTCAGGGCTGGACTGGTCACTAGGATGAGTGACAGACACTTTCAATTTACTCAAAAGGAAGAGAAAGGGAAGCAGGGAGAGAGACTGTTGGAAGGGGAAAGAAATGGAACCAGCTGGGATGGAAAGAACAATGCCGCAGAGTAGAAACAAAGAGACCTACGGCAAAAACCAGCTCTGGTGATCTCTCAGCTTCCTCCTGAAGATGCCAACCATGAGCTGCAATCTCTTGTTGGGCAGTTTGGGGTCACCTGTCCTGTCTGCTCCTCCCCACAGGTGCCACCTCTTCCTTCCTGCCCCCCAAGTTGGGGCATAAGCTGTGGCAGTGCCTTTGGTGTGCAGAGGAGCAAGTCTCAACCAGAGCCTTTCTGCAGCCCAGCCCTTGGCAGGAACTCTGCCCATCAGCTTCTCCCTGCTACAAGCAGCCCCTGGCTGTGCATATCTGCCCTGAGCTTCAGAAAGTGCCTCACTGAGCAGAAACTGAGCTGGGAAGTGACAGCATCGACCAGAACTCATTCTGCTCTATCTCACACCCAGGCAATAATGTATTCAGCTCTGAGTGTGGTAGAATTAAGCCTTTTGCATCAACAGATTCTGTCCCGATAGTGACATCTTCTACTTAGCTAACAAGGATGCTTCCCTTAGTTAACTGGAAACAAAAAAAAACCCACTTCCATGTTCCTATCAGAGTCTTAAGAACATGTCTACTGAGGGCAGGCTTACGGTAGACATTTTCAGCAGCATTTGAAATGGCATGATCAGGATCAATCTGTCCCATGCAGCTTACTCCAGCAAAACTGATGACACATTTCATGTTCATCTCACCAAATGACTTTTTGGCTAGGATCTAGTTTTGGCTGGGATGGAGTTTGTTTTCTTGGCAGTAGCTGGTATGTGGAATGCATGGTGGAAGCAGTGATGGCCACACAGGAATGGTTTGGTCACTGCTGAGCAGAGTCAAGACCTTTTCTGCTCCACACACCACCAGACCTGTGAGCAGGCTGGGGATGCACGAGGGGTTGGGAGGGGACAGAACTGGGACATCTGATGCCAGCTGACCAAAGCAACATTCCAGGCCATATGACATCATGCTCAGAGTATAAAGCTGGGGGAACAAGAAAGAAAGGGAGGACATTTGGAGTGATGGTGTTTGAACTCCCAAGTCAGCATTCCACATGATGGAGCCCTGCTCTCCTGAAGCTGCCTAAACACCTGCCTGCCATGGCAAGTGGTGAACACATTCGTTGTCTTGCTCTGCTTGTGTGAGCAGCTTTTGCTTTCCCTATTGAGCTGTTCTTAGTTCAGATCATGGGTTTTCTTGCTTCTACCCTTCTGATTTTCTCTCCCTTCCCATGGTGGGAGGGTGAGAGAGTAGCTGGCTAAAGCTGCATTGCTGGCTGAGGTGAAAATGCGATAAAAATAAGACAAAGTTTTAGATGGACGAGAAACTCTGATGTTCCCAAAGCACTAGCATTATTATCTGACCATTCTTACAGGCTCCTTAGTTGTCTGGGAGATGGATATTGCAGGTTAATCCTGGTACAGTTGCAAGAGCAAGATTTTATTTGTTGCAATCCTAACTACTGGCAATCACAGTCTTCCATGACAGCTGTGTGTTGTCTCTGTATTCAGTTATCAGTACTGCTCAAAGGATGATTTTTGGCTGGTTATCAGACTTAACCACCTTAATTATGTAATGAATATAATAAAACACTTGCATTTCTTCTTGTGACAATAAGAAATTAGGTTTGGTCCATAAAAGATTAAAAAGTAGGGATGTCCTCCTTTATTTATATTTAATACTTCCACTTGGAGCTACTTCTGTCACAGGATAAAATAATCATAAATCAGAAAAGAGTAATTCCATATAGAAATGTTTTTGCTTTATAATCACAGCATGTAGAATCATAGAATGGGTTGAAAGGGATCTCCAAAAGCTGTCTAGTCCAACCCCCATGCAGTCAGTAGGGATGTCCTCCAGTAGATCAGGTTGCTGAGAGCCTTGTTGAGCCTGACCTTGAATAACTCCAGTGGTGGGACCTCAACTAAGTCCCTGGGCAGCCTGTTCCAGTGTTCCAGCACCTTCATGGTACAGAACTTGTTCCTAATATCCAATATAAATCTCCTCTTCTCCCATTTCAAACCATTGCCCCTCATGTCATCACTGCAGGCCTTTGGAAGCAGTTCCTCTGCAGCCTTCTTGTGGATTACTCGGTCACAAGCATCTGAACTCCTGGGTGTATGGAGCTCACTGCAGTCATTATGTTCTCTGGAACTATTTGTGAAGTAAATTGGACCTGCAGAAGGGAACCCTCCATTAAGGAAGAACGAAGTCCTGAAATGGACTTACATTACTTCTTGCTATTTCCAGAAGAGACTGAAAAAACTCAATTTACAGTGAAATAGCAAAAATGTGTTTAACGGTTGTGCAGTTACATTTTTATCTCTTACATAAATGAACAATTTTAGGCATTATTAGAGTTTTCCATAATATGCTAGGTGTAGTTGGAAGTTTTAGTTTTAATTTTAACTTTTCATTTTGTTTATTAATTCTATTTTTTTTTAACTGAGTGGTGTTTCTTATTTGATGCTTGCAAGAGTGTAGAACTTCTTTATATTTGGCAAACATGTCTTCCTTAAAACTTTCTGATGGTTTGTTTTTACAGTAGTAATGTGTACAGACTATATTTTTTTAAAAAAATAATTCAACTTTTATCTGTATTTGCACACTTTTTGTGTATGAACACAGGAACCATCAGTACAAGTAGGTTGGAAAGGTCTTGTTGAACTTTTTATAGATCAAGGTGACTACTGGATAATAATAACAAATAAATCAATGGTAGTTGATTTATATACAGCAAGTAATATATACTTATATATAAGTATACAGCAAGTAATGGAGTTTTCCAGTTTTCTCCAACACTGATGAAAATCAGAATATGGAGATAGATTGGTGAGTGGGCAGAGTGCACATGGTGCGGCCAACTGCATTTGAAGTTCAACTAGCTGGTTTACATGGCAATGTTTTGGTAGTCTGGTGAGGAGGATGGATGGATGGACTGTGTGAGAAGAAACAAGGGGTTGACCCACACTAAGCATGGATATTTACAACCGTGTCCACAATGGTCCCACATCTGGGACAAAGCTGTGCCCATCTCTACGATCTTTACACCTTACAGAGATTAATCTCAAGAGATGTTGTGCTGGTTTGAGCTAATTGGAATATTTTAATAGAGAAA
>VWYK01074128.1:18809-31713 GCA_013399775.1 Semnornis frantzii
CCCCCTTCCTCCCTTCCTCCCCCCCTTCTTCCCTCCCTCCCTTTGAATATTTTTAGGTACACTTGCCATAATCAGGAGGACTTATAAGGTGAGTGGAATATTCACTGCTTACTGATTTCTAACTTTCAAAACAGAAGATAAATTGCTTGAGTTAGGCACACTCACAGTGTGGTCACAGTTGTCATGTGAAGACTGATTTCTCTTTTAATACTTATAATGAGACTTTTTTTTGTCTACTTTTAATATTGCTGCTGATACTTCACATATTTCAACTAACCAATATAGATGTATTTACAATTATAATCATGCCAAATATAAATATAATTATACTAAATATGCTAAAAATATACTAAACACACTAAATATAATTATACTACTATACTAAATGTACTACATATACTAAATATTCTAAATATAATTACACTGATACACTAAATATAATAAATAAACACACTAAATATAATTATACTAAATTTTATATTTCATTCAACCATTGAATCCTTAATGAAACTTACAGAAAAATACACTTTACCTAACTTCATAAACATCTATTATAAAAAATGTTTCCTCATTGAAAGATAATTTTACTTAATTTTGGAAAAAGCCACATTTTACACATCTTTTTCCTTTTAGTTAGTCTTAATGAATGAACCTTAAATAAACTTAAGTTACTTTTAGCAAATTTTGAGATAATGTCATGGGCATACACAACCCCCCGGGCAACCCATTGCCTGTCTCACCACCCTCACTGGAAAGAATTTCTTCCTAATTTTCACTGTAAGTTTTCCATCTTCCACTCATCCTATCACTACAAACCCTTGCAAAAAGTTCCACCCCAGCTTGCCTGTTGCCTCCTTTAGACACTGGAAGGTTGCTTTAAGGTCTTGCTGTAATGCTCGTTCTCCTCTCCAGTCTGAGCAGCCCCAACTGTCTCAGCCTGTTCCCATAGGGGAGATTCTCCAGCCCTCTGATCGTCTTTGTGGTTTCCTCTGGACCCACAACTCCAGGTCCTTCTTGTGCTGGGGGGTACCAGAGAACTGGATGCAGTGTTGCAGGTGAGGTCTCCTCAGAGCAGACCAGAGGGGCAGAATTCCCTCCTTGTCTTGCTGATCTCACTGCTTTGGATGCAGCCCAGCAAAGCACACAGCTGCCTTCTGGGCTGCCAGTGACCTTTGCTGGCTCATGGTGAGTTTTTCATTAACTGACATGCCCAAGTCCTTCTCTTCAAGACTGCTCTCAAGTCACTCCCTGCCTAGCTTATATTTGTGCTTGGGATTGCCCTAGACCAGGGGCAGGACCTTTCACTTGGCCTTATCAAACTTCATGAGGTTGGCTTGTGCTCACCTCTCAAGCCTATCCGAGTCCCTCTGGCTAGATGCCTTCCCTCCAGTATGTCAGCTGAACCACACGGGTTGGTGCCAGCAGCCGACTTGCTGAGGATGCTTCAGTGTCACTGTCCATGTTACTGGCAGAGATGTTTAAAGCACTCATCTCAGTACCAACCCCTCAGGGACCCACTTGCCACCGTTTTCCATTTGGACATTGAGATGTTGACTGTAACCATCTTGAATCTGTTGTAGAAGCCTGACAATGTTGGATGGAAACTGTATTGCACACTGTGGAATTTGCTCGCCACATGGGCACCTACTCTTGCTCTGCCTTTTTCCTTTCCCAGCATCTTTATTTCAATTATCTGTGGGTGTTCCCTTGTTATCACAAAGGTCATTTAAGAGAAGAAAACCTGCATTATAGTACTGTGGGATGTGGCATTAAGCAATATTCCTCCTGGAAATTTGGAACTGAGCATTTCTCTCCTTACTCGGTGTTGTCTGTCACATTAATGGAGAAATAATTCAAAGGAGCACATGAGAAGAATGGGAGATGTCTAATTCTGGGATGATAAATATAAACTTTAAGTCAGATTTTCGTAATATTTTAGAATTTGAGTCTTAAAGAATCTCCAATGTTTCTTGTTTCTGAGCTCTGTCACTCCCTACTGCTCCACAGACACTTAATTTATCCTCACCCACTCTTGTTTCACTCTGTGAACAGCCCTGCATATGCAGAGCGGCTGATAACAGCAAGTGGACGGTGTAGTCACGGAACTCATTTTGCTACCTCAGGACGTAATTTGTCTTACACTGAGGTGCTGCTGCAATTTCCCACTTCTTTCACATCTCATCTTCATTTTCCTCAAGTTTTATCTCTTCAGTCACTCCTGGTGCCTATTTACCCATAAAAGAAAACTCACTGCAAAAGCAAAAGTTAAGATGAATTCAGTTAAGAAGTAAGGGCAGATACATCCTCTACTTCAGGGTCAGCTTTTATTGGTATGGTATCAAATTGAGCAGAGGATGACAATGGGCTGCTGCTTTCAGAGCAGATCTCTCTTCAGTGAAATCAGGAGGACATTAGAATCAGTGGGAAGACAGAAGGCAGAAGTTGCAGAAAATCCACTGGTATGACAGAACCATCCTGTTTCATGTCCATTATAGCACTGAGAATCTTTTAGAGCTGTTGAAGAGCTGAGTACTGAACCAGTCTCAAATTAGATAGTATTAGAAGACATGAAAACAGACTTTTTGCTCTCCCTATTCCAAGTTGGTGAATTGTCATGGTTTTGAGATATACAGAGTACTGAGACACCTTGTTTTGGAGATGTACAAGTACTACAAAACCTTGTGTATAAGGAAAACAAATGGAAGGAATTACATTTTAGTTTAGCTGAATATTAATCATAAAAGCTCAATATCCAGAGTTTTTAATATAAAGCTCTGAGAATATATTTATATATATATAAATATTTATATANAGGACAGGTTGAGAGAGTTGGGGCTCTTCAGCCTGGAGAAGAGAAGGCTTCGAGGAGACCTTATAGTAGCCTTCCAGTATCTGAAGGGGACCTAGAGGAAGGCTGGGGCAGAACAATTTACAAGGTCTTGCAATGACAGGACAAGGGGCAATGGGTTTAAACTGGCAGAGGGGAGATTTAGACTGGAGGTTAGGAGGAAGTTGTTTGCAGTGAGGGTGGTGAGACACTGGCACAGGTTGCCCAGGGAAGTTGTGTCTGCTCCCTCCCTGGAGGTGTTCAAGGCCAGGTTGGAGGAGGCCTTGAGTAACCTGTACTAGTGGGAGATGTCCCTGCCTATGGCAGGGGGGTGGAACTGGATGATCCTTGAGGTCCCTTCCAACCCTACCATTCTATGATTCCATCATAGAATTACCTGGTTCGAAAAGACCTAAAAATTATCAGGTCCACCCATAACCTAACATCTGTACATAACTGTCAGACTATATCCCTAAGCAGCTCATCGAAATGCCTTTTGAACATCTCATATTCAAATCATCATAAAATTAAGAATGAAACGCCATTGAGCTGTATTTAGAGAGCAACTAGTTCAAGAGTGAAGGTTTCGTATTGGACCTCTGCATCTGTTTTATGTACGAATTTCTGTAGAGGAAACTATACAGTCCTTGCCAACATTTCATTGTGCTAGATTTTTGGGCTATAAGCCTGAAAATCAGAAAATTAATTGCAAGCTTACTTAAATTTTTAATTTACTTGAGAAGAGCAACCTGAGTCTGCAGGATGACCTACACTTCAAGGCACCAGAGCAGAGGTGCTGCTATGTCAGTGCACAGACGTTAACAGAAGCACAAGGATTTCCCCTGAGGTTTTACCATAAACGGTTTCTGAAGGTACTTTCTTAGATAAATTAATTATTGTAAGTTGATCTCTCTGTCTAATAATGGATGATAAATGAAGTGTACCCTTGTGCTTTCTTTTACTCATTTTGCATTCACAGCACCATGTGCTATTTCCTGCAGTACTTTACTAGTTTTCCTTTGACTGAATTGGCACCATGCTGCATTTTGAGTTAGTGATACCATATTCCCTTCCTTTACTTGTGTTCTTTTTTCATCTGTAATTGTGAACACTATGTTCCTTTGGATGTTGCTGGAGATAAGAAGAGAAGATTTATATCTGCCTCACTTAAGTATTCAGGCTCCTAATTCAGAAGCTTTTAAGTAAATTTGGGTTCATAGAATCATAGAACTTTAGAAGCTGGAAGAGGCCTTCAGAGATCATCAAGTCCAACCTCTCTGCCAAGGCAGGATCACCTAGGGTAGTTTGCACATGAACACATCCAGGTGTGTTTTGAAAGTCTCCAGAGAAGGAGACTCCACAACCTCTCTGGGCAGCCTGCTCCAGGGCTCTGTCACCCTCACCGTAAAAAAGTTTGTCTTCCTGTTGAGATGAAACTTTCTATGTTCCAATTTGTAGCCATTGCTCCTCACCTTACTGCTGCTGACCACCAAATGGGGCCAATCACTTGGAGACTGACCCCATTCGGTTGATGGTTTTTAAGGGGAAAATCCTTGTAAGATTAGACACCCCCCACCCCCATTCTCTTTTGTCATTCCTTTACTTGATTTATTTTTAGTCCATGCTTTATGTTTACCAATGCAAAATTTCTCAGGACATTGACCAGTAAGGTATCTGTTGCTGTGTAAAGCTGTTTCTTTGGAGAACCTTCAGTTATGGCTGTATTTAATTTTGTATATGAAGTCTGAAATTAGGAATTAACTGTGATCAGCATCTTGAGCCATTCTTATGGTTCTAGGTAGATCATAAAATGTGGAAAGCATGACAGTGAAGAACTATGAGGAACTAAGCGGCAATTATTAAATCAGTAAGTCTTTTGATGTCTGAGGTTCAGCAGTTTGTCCTCATTGAACCTGAATTATGTAAATTGAATTATTTACACTGAATTATTTGAGGATAAAAAACTCCAACAAAGATATTTGAAGGCAGAGATTACTGAAAGCATCCTTTCTCCAAATAACTACAGCTGAATGATTTGAAATGGTGTTTAAATGGAAAGCTGCCCAGCAGAAAAAGACCTGAGGGTGTTGATCAACAGCCAGCTGAAGACAAGCCAGTGTGTACACAGGTGGCCAAGGAGGCCGATAGCATCCTGGTCTGAGTCGGCCACAGTGCGGCTGCAGGAGTAGGGAAGTGTTTGTACCTCTGTACTGGGCTCTGGTAAGGCCATACCTTGAGTACTTGGCTCAGTTTTGGGGGCCCTCATTGAGGTGCTGGAGCATGTCCAGAGAATGGCAATGAACCTGGTGAAGAGTCTGGAGAACAGGTCTGGTAAGGAGCAGCTGAGGGAACTGGGATTGTTTAGTCTCAAGAAAAGGAGGCTGAGGGGAGACCTCATTGCTCTCTACAACTCCCTGAAAGGAGGTTGGAACCAGGTTGAGGTTGGTCTCTTCTCCCTAATCACAAGTAATAGGACAACAGGAAACATGCTGAAGTTGCACCGGGGGAGGATTAATGTGGACATTAGAAGAAGCTTCTTCACTGGAAGACTTCTCAAAGAATGGAAGAGGCCACCCAGGGAGGTGGGTGAATCCCCATCCCTGGAGGTGTTTCAAAGACTCACAGATGCAGTGCTGAAGGACATAGTTTAGCACCAGCTTTGATACATAACGGTTGGACTGAATGATCTTAAAGGTCTTTTCCAACCAAAATGATTCTATGATTAAAAGTTACAATTTTTTTTGCAATCACATGCACAAAATCAAATCACTCAATCAAATACCTACCGAGTCCCTGCCTGTGGTGGGTGAGTTTGAACTAGATAGTCCTTAAGGTCCCTTCCAGCCTAAACCATTCTTTGAATCCATACAAATTAGAATCACAATCCAGTTTCAATAAGAGAAAAGAGTGTATAGTCTCAAATGACAAAAAATATTGTTCATTTACTCACTGGCAAAAATATTGTTCGTTTTGGTCAATTCTACACCTGGAACTGCCTGGGGCAGTCACTGGGCCTGTGCAATTCTTCATCCAAGGTGTAAAACAACATGTTAAATCATTCAGACATCACCTATCAATCGACCCCAGTAGTACACGGTCTGGCAGAAGAATTTCTCTGGAGGGATCCTGGAACATTTAATTAGGTACTTTGTTTTGAACCTGGCAGAAGTTCAGTCAAAAACTTTGTCTCAAACCAGATGGTTGTCTCAAAGTTACCCACAGTCTCAAACCAGCCCATAGTCTCCTTTATGCACGGAATCCCTGAAGAGCAAGTGTATAGAACAATTAGAACTGCAGCACAAACCTGATATCCATCCTTATATCACAGCAACAAACTTCACTGACAGACATCCTGCAACCCATGGTAGGGTAATGAGAAGGCTGTTGCTCACTTGGTATCCGTAGCCTGGATTTAGAACTCTGCTTGTTTATACAAAGGCTAGAAAAAGATTGTTCTTGTTTATTATGGTGGAAGGGAGTTTGAATAGTGAACCCAACTCACTCATTTGCTGTAGTTTCCCTGAAAACTGTGTTCATATCTCCCCTTGCCTGAGGAGATCAACCTACATCCCTCAAGGGGGATGACCAAAACACAAGCTATAAATTATTCTAGGATATGAGCACATTTTGTCAGTCTTGACAGTTCATATAACAAACCTTGGGCTGTCAGAGTTACTGGGTCAGAGAGGGAAAGAGAGCAAGTAAGTGAGAATGTAAAAGTTCAGAAAAACACCGAAACTAACAGCTCCCAGTTTCAGACTGCTCGGTAAAACTTATGTGAAACATTTATTGCCTGGTATGGACATGAAGTCCTGGGCAGCACCAGAGTGATGACTTTTTAAGGTCGTCCAATCCAACTCCCGTGTAGTCAGCAGGGACATCTGCAACTAGAGCAGGTTGCTCAAACACACAAACCACCTCACCTGGAATGCTTCCAAAGATGGGACATCCACCACCTCTCTGGGAATCTGGGCCAGTGTCTCACCACCCTCAGTATCAAGAATTTCTTCTTCCTCTCCAGGATGAATCTCCCTCTTTTAGTTTCAGACCATTGCCCCTTGTCCTGTCACAAGAGGCTCTGCTCAAAAGTCTGTCCCCACCTTTCCGATCATCCCCTTTAAGCACTCAAAGGCCATCAGAAGATCTCCCTGGAGCCTTGTCTCCAGGCTGAGCAACCCCAACTGTCTCAGTCTGTCCTCAACCTGGTGCTTTCCCTCTCACATTCCCATTTGTACCAGCTCCGTACAGCTTCTATAGTGCTAACAGAGTAGAACGACCTAAAACCTGTAAAGCTGCTATGAACAAATATCTGGAGAGAGACAGCTATTCTTTTTTCCATGCATTTACATTCTCCAATGCCTTCTGCAACACTCAGATGCTGTCAAGCACATGGATTTCATTGCCATTTCTTTTCTAAGCCCTGATTGTTTGGCTCTTTTGCATTTACATGGCTTTAAGAGAACCAGCCTGTCTTTTGTGCAATCGTTTTAACATTCAGCCACTTCTGCACATCTTTTTCCTTTGATTTCAAACACTGGAGGACATCAGTACAAGGCTTTTTGTAGGAGTTCCAGGCAGGATTTTTCTGACTTTGAGAAATTCCTGCCCAGAGTATTTTTTTTAATTTTGTATTTTATGACAGGATAAAGCCCATTAGTCAAGGTCAGCATGGTTTTCACTGAGCTTAAACACAAGACGTTCTTGGCCTGCAGATAGGGTAAGTGCTATGTTCTTTAACTTGGCTGCTCTTAACACAGACATAAGATGAAGATTTAACTCAGGGAAAACAGCCTTGCCTCTCACAGCATTTAAGAATTCATTTGTAGCCTGTCACTTTTTAAGCTCTTATTTTGTACATGAGTAGTCACACTGCATTTACAAAATATGTTTGTGAACAGCAGTACCAGAACCAAATTCATTCAGCTTTTGGAAACTCACATTTTGCACTGAAAATTGCTTTTTCAACTTGAATATGTGACACTTTGAAGTGTATGATGGCCAGAAGAGTGATCACACATCTATAGTGGAGGAAATGTCTGTATACCTTTTAATCAAAGTAGACACTGAAGGATTATGTATTTTATATAATATATATATTATATTATATATAACATATCACAGAGTCATAGAATGGTAAGTTTGGAAGGGACCTCAAGGATCATCTAGGTCCAACCACCTGCCATAGGCAGGGACACCTCCCACTAGTACAGGTCACTCAAGGCCTCACCCAACCTGGCCTTGAACACCTCCAGGAAGGGAGCAGCCACAACCTCTCTGGGCAACCTGTTCCAGTGCCTCACCACCCTCGCTGGAAAGAACTTCCACCTAAATAAAAAAATATATTAACATAATAAATATTAAATATATTAAATGTAATTCAAGAATCTCAACGATAAAACAGTGAGAAATAAAGTACACTTGAATTTTGTTGTGAGAACCTAAGTCCAAAATGACCAGGGATACAAAAGCTTGTGTTTTGGTGAGGTTTAACATATCCACAGTTCAGCAGAGATTCCTTGCAGAGAGACAGTTTCTCCCTTATACCATGCCAGGAGACCCCTCATCTTGGGATTTCAAAAGAATTGGTTATATAGAAATGAATAGTGTGAAAAAAAAAAAAATAATCTTCCAGTATGTCCTTATTTTCCCCAAAGCATAATCAAAACCTGAGAACCACTGACTTGAAAAACTGACCACTGAATAGGATTAACAAAGGTACCTCAAGATATTTACATTAATCTTATTAGAAGTCCATATGGAACAGCAGCTTCCAGCATTTTCCACTGGAGAGTACTACAAAACTGAGATGGAAACTGCAGTGATTTGCTCTGAAACCTATTACAGGGGAAGACTGTGAGCATAATAAATTTTCCACTTCCAAGAATACAAGCAATGAGTGACACGACTTTTATTTTCTTTCTGTGAGAGAATATAGTAGTGTGAGTTACTTTCAGGCAGTTGTTAATCCTTGCTTTAATTATGCATCAGCTTTGATTTAGTAACACACTTGAAGGTGATGTTTCATATACGTATTGGGTAGGAAATGATGCAATCCAACTTTGGCAGCAACACAAGAAAATTAGCAATTTGTGGGAACCTGTAGTGGTCAGGAACATCATGATACGTGACCAGTAAATTACAAGGCGAAAACCTTAACCATATATATTCTAATCTTCCCATGACTTTTAACCAAATAATGTCAAATATACATTTGTTTATAGATAGACACTGCTATGATACTACTGATAGGGTTTTTTGGCTACAAACTGAAGCCTGTGTTGACAATAATGACTTTTTCTTTTTTTTTTTTCCATCAAGTGTGGTTGACTTAGGTACCAGTTCTCATTTAAGATTGATGCAGAATATAAATTGCATGTGGTTGTCTCAAAATAAACACAAGGCTACTCTAAAATTTTACATGTAGGAACTTTGTTTTGGGAAAAGTGTACATAAAAATCAGATAATGGGTTGGCTTGGAAGGGATCTTAATGATCATCACCTAGTTCAAGCTAACCCCTCATGGAATTAGTGACTGGTTTGTGTTAGAAGTGACCTCCAAGTGACCTCACCTAGTTCAACCCTTCTGCAGTCAGCAGGGATATCCTCCACTACAGCAGGCTTCTTAAAAATAATAAGTTTTAAATTTGAAGTTGGTCATAATGAGATTAAGAAATGTCCAAAGAAGAGAGTTACACATGTGAATAAACATGAAAGATTTTTCTATATATCTCTGGATGCAAATTTATGTCTCTGTTTTATATAGGATATATATAAGGATATATGAAAAAGGATATATATATATGGATATATATATATAAGGATATATATAAAAGGATATATATTTATATAAGGATATGTTTACAAATATATGCATGAATAAAGGTTATTTAACAACCAATGATGAAATTCTTAATTAAAGTATTGAATGTGAATAGAAAGAAGATCAAATTTGAAAAATATGTGGGCTTGGAATCAGGACTTTGTATCTTTACTAAACAATTCTAGATGGTCTACACAACCTTTAAAGGTCCCTCACAACCCCAAAATTTCTATGATTCTACAAAATTCTGATCTGTCTGGGCTGGTGCGATTTGAAGAGTGTATTGGGAAGGTACAACAAAAGGTAGCAGAATGTGGACCACTTTGAATACATTTTTGGTCCAAGGGTCAAGCAGAAATGGAAATTCATCTGTCAGTGCTTCTGAAAATGTCAAGGAAGTGTTTGAGAACTTATTTGTATGCTCAGCTACTTCAGGTGGATGCTCCTGCTTGACCCAGCCAAGTCAGTAGATGTGTGCTTAAAATCAGGTGCATGTTCCTGGATTTTTAGTGAGTTTTCTCAAGGATGAGAGTATCAGATCTATCAGTTCTTGCACCCTTCAGGATATTTTTATCAGGAAGTGATCATGTTGAGTGCCAAGGGTCAGGTCTGGGCCAGCTACCGGACAAGTTCCAGGCGCTCTCTCTAAACCCCTCCATCTTCACAGAGGGAATGGAAAGTGAAGGAAGAGGTTGATAGGAGAGAGGGTGGGAAAGAAACTAAACAAGCTGGAAAGGAAAGAAGAACAATCCAATGAAATAGAGGCAAAGAGACACAAACCAAGGGCCAAATTAATGCCTGGTGGCAAGGACAACATTTTTGGCACCACTGATGCTGGGGACAGGCACTGGGCAAGTCTCAGACTGGACTCACTAGCAGATGGGAACTAGATTCAGGAGCTGTATTCTAGAACTGGATTCAGGAATACATGGATCAGAATCAAAGGCAGAAGGGACTCCAGCCTGGGACTCCAACCAGCAAAGAATTGGCTTGACCCCGATGATCCTTCAGCTTTCTCCTGAACATGCCATCCATGGGATGCAATTCCTTGTGGGGCAGCTGAGGGTCACCTGTCCTGTCTGCTCCTCCCTGCAGGTGCTGCTTCTGACTTCCTGTCCCCAAAGGTGCAGCACAAACTGGCAGTGCAGAGGAGCAGGTCTCAGGTAGAGGCAACCCAGACCTTGGCAGGAGCTCTGTCCATCAGCTTCTCCCTGCTGGGAGCAGCCCCTGCCTGTGAAAAACTGTCCTGAACTTCAGAAGTGAAAGTGCCTCAGTGAGTAGAGACTGAGTTGGGAAGTGACAACACTGAAAAGAAGTAGTTCTGTGTTAGCTCAGACCGGGACATTGAGATCATTGTTCCCTTTGGAAAAATTGGCCTGTGGATACTGCGACTGTTCAGGTGTGTCTCTTTAGCTTACCTGAAATACAGTGATATTTGCCCCTCCTCTCCCCCCATCTTAATTCCTTTGGCTTATGTTCCACAACATTTAAGATATCAACTCAATGTGAAGAGTTTTGTCCCTCACACAACTAATACTGTTGCAGGGTTTTTTTCCTTATATTTAGGATTCTCCTCTGAGTGAGAGTTTTCCATTTTCCACAGGGTTAAATATAACCTCATTTGACACTGAAGATGCTACCATCCTCAATAGTTTATGATATTAGGTGATACTGTTGAAGTGCTTTCTAAATGGACCTGTTTGACTTCAACCAACTGGAGTGCTGCTTTTTAAAGATGATTAATAACCCACAGATGACAGAATTCCCAGAAAAATCTGTGAAGATCCATCGCTTCAAACCCAAAAACACACGAGAGATTATTTTCATAGTTAGGAAAGACATACTTCCTTCATGTCATAAGACTACTAAATATCTGGTTAATTAACTGCTCCCTCTTTGTCAAGAGTTTGTTGAAACCTACTGACCATTCTTCAGAAATAGGAAGAAGTTTTGTCCTTTCTTTCAAAGGAGACATTTTTGACACAGAGGGTGGTGAGACATTGGCCCAGCTTGCCCAAAGAGGTGGTAGATGTCCCATCCCTGGAACCATTCCAAGTGAGATTGTTTGGGGCTCTGAGCAACCTGCTGTAGTTGCAGATGTCCCTGCTGACTACAGCGGGTTTGGACTAGATGGCCTTTAAATGTCTCTTCCAACCCAAACCATTCTATGATTCCATGATTCTAAATAAATTAATAAAATACTAATTTGCATTCAATTCATTTGACAGAAATCACATTTCTGTGATGGCTACACTTAGAATCATAGAATTATTAAGGTTGGAAAAACTCTCTAAGACCATTGAGCCCACCTGCCAACCCAACACCATTGTGACCATTAAATCATGTTCCCAAGCCCCATGTCCATACATTCCTTGAACACCTCCAGGGACGACAACTTTGCCACCTCCCTGGGCAGTCTGTTGCAATCCCTGACTACTCTTGCAGCAAAGAAATTTTCCTAATTCCTAATTTAAACCTTACCTGTCACACTTGCAGGCAATTTCCTCTTTTCCTGTTACCTGATACTAGGGAGAAGTGACCAACCCCGACCTCACTGCAATCTCCTTTCAAGGAATCCTAGAGAGCAATGAGGCCTCCCCTTAACGTCCTCTTCTCCAGAACGACCCCAGCTCCCTCAACCGCTCCTCATAAGACCTGTTGTCTAGAACAGAATCATAGATCATGCAGAGCAGGCCTGTGCTGCACTCCCTGTGCAACCACTGCACGGATCACCTGCATAGTTATTTGTGTACAACCTGGCGTAACTCCCATTCCCAAAAGGTCCTTTGGCTTTCTGATCACAGAGGTCTTCAAAGCTTTTGCAATCAGGAGATTTCCTCTTGGGTTTAGGGGAAACAGAGCAGGTAAGTGCAGCTCCTGCAGCTTAGTGGTGCTGGGTTTCTTAATGTCCTCCCTGGTTTCTGAAAAAGCACTTTTCTACATCCCTAATAATAAACTGCTTGGCCACAGAAGTAATTGCTGAATTGTACTGAACTGACTGCTTGTGTACTCCCCAGAGGCCTGGGCAGCTGCAATTTGCTGCTGGTTTATTGCCACTTTATCAATGTGCTGAGCACCTTCCAAGCTTTTGGTGAAAAGAAGCACTTTTTCTCTTTTCTTCTAGCAACATTGCAAAGCCTGCATCTATTTTTTTATAACCAGTGGCTTTTCCATTCATTCCATCCTAATATCTTCAAGCAGGCTGTGTTTTTCTTGGTGTTATTGTGTTTTTTTTTCCTTTTCTCTCTCTCTCTTTT
>VWYK01074130.1:0-15939 GCA_013399775.1 Semnornis frantzii
CTTCCTTCCTTCCTTCTTCACATACACACACACAAAGATATTTTAGGCTTCTTCCAGCATTTTGCATGTGGAATGGCTAAATTCACTTTTGGGCTTCTCAGTGATTTATGTGATGCATCCTCGTTCTTCCAAATCCTGTATGTGAAAGTCTAATGAAGAGATAACAGCTGCAGATAACAAAATGTTGTATTTCTTTTATTTATATAAATCCTTGGGTGTTTTTGTCCTAGGAAAGCATTGAAAAAGAATAACAATGCTGGTGAAAGTGCATGGGAACTTTACTATTTAATTTGGCTATTACAAAGTTTTAGGTTTTATCCATTAAGTAAAATTTTTCTTGGGATGGTAAACAGAAAGCACAGAAACCAAGAACAGTAATGTCAAAATTTTAAGTACCTACCCTGTTAATATACTTCCAACCTCACAGTCATATTTTCCCCAAAAAATATCAAAGGTACTTACAGGCTACTTAATAGTGCATTCAACATGCTTATATTTTCACAGACATAAGAGTAAGCAATGTCCAGGACATTGCACTGTGAAGCTGTTTTGAGTCCATAAGCATCAAACAAGGTCTTGCAATGACAGGAGAAGGGGCAATGGGTTTACACTGGCAGAGATTTAGACTGGATATTAGGGAGAAGCTCTTTACAGTGAGGTTGGTGAGACACTGAAACAGACTGCCCAGGGAGGTTGTGTCTGCCCCCTCCCTGGACGTGTTCAAGGCCAGGTTGGACGAGGCCTTGAGTGACCTGTGCTAGTGGGAGGTGTCCCTGCCTATGGCAGGGGGTTAGAACTAGATGATCCTTGAGGTCCCTTCCAACCTTACCATTCTATGATTCAGTCATTCTTAGTCATAGAATCACTTTGGTTGGAAAAGACCTTTGAGATAATTTAAGATCATCAGATACAAACTTGAACATAGAAGGTTTCACCTCAACATGAGGAGAAGCATCTTTCCAGTGAGAATGATAGAGCACTAGAACAGGCTGCCCAGGGGGATTGTGGAGTCTCCTTCTCTGGAGACATTCTGTGATTCCGTGAGTCCAGCCATTATCTAACTCTACCAAGGCTGATGCTAAATCATATCCCTCAGTATCACATCTCTGTCTCTTTCAAACACCACCATGGGCAGCCTGTTGCAGTCTTTGTGAAGCCTTTCAGGGAAGAAGTTTTTTCTAAAGTCCCACTGAAGCATTCCTTGGTGCTACTTGAGGCCGTTACCTCTCCTCCTATAACTCGTTAATAGAGAGAAGAGACCAACACTCTGCGCATGCAAATAATTCTGGTTACCAAACAGAGCAGAGGGAGGATGATGTGCTAGTTTTTATTTATTTGTATTTCTGTATTACTGCTATCTTTACTTAATGCATTTATTTTTCAAACCTTGTAGCCCATTGGAGCTTTGAACCCAAAGAGAGCAGCGTTCTTCGCAGAGAGATATGAGTCATGGGAAGACGATCAGGTTCCAAAATTTCACTATGGCACACACTATTCAACTGCAAGTTTTGCACTCACCTGGTTATTAAGAATTGTGAGTATATAATTTAAAGACACTTTCAATGATTGTGAAAGCAGCGAATAGCTAGGAATGGATAAACTGAAATTTGGGAGTAATTGTGGTAAGTAGGATAAATGTGTTGCAAACTTTAGGAGAAGGTTTGCATTTTTATGGCACAGTTTTCACATCAGTGATTTTTTTTTTTTTTTTTCCTAATCAAAAAAGTCTCTAATGTAAATAATTGTTTTAAAAATCTGTTGCCGTTGATACAGGAGTTACTTTTGAGATGCAGGATATTGATATTATATTGGTTAAACAATGCAGCTTTCTGTAAAATTGAAAGGAGATTTATCTCCTCAAAAGTAATTTCTTTGGGAAAGCATTAGCAGCACATCATTAATTAGAGCCGATTAGAATGTACAAGCATACATAAATCCTTGAAGTAATTTATAGTGCTTAGCTAATTTCAAGCAATTATCCACTAATACGTGCTTAAGTGTTCTTTAACCAAGAGGAGGCTTTTAAATCTTTCAAACATTTTTCTTCTCTAAATCATAAATTACAAATTAAACAATAACAGTCTAAAGCTCTTGGTATTGAATGCTGCTCTTTCTGTTAACAGATTACCTTGAACAAAGTAAAACCCATGTGATATTTCTGTTACATGCTAGCTTAAAAACCATCTAAGGTAAAAATATTGAGCTTTTTTATGCTTGTGAGAGCAATTTGTGTCACAACTGACTAACTTCTCCACCAGCCTGATAATATTTCCTTTCATTTTTATTTGCTTTCCTTTTTCTGAGCATAGATGCGTGGAGTAGGAATAAAAAGCATTTACTGAAAAAATAAACATCAGTTTGTAGTTCTCATTTTTGGATAACAGAATTAACCCTTTGCAATGAATCATGTATCTATCAGAAAAAATAACATCATTAATAACCAAACCCCAAAAATGCCTTTTTTCCCCACCCTGAAATTCCTAAGAGGTTTTGATTCAGTTTTTTCTATATGTATTTTTTAGGAACCCTTTACGACACTTTTCCTAAACCTACAAGGTGGGAAGTTTGATCATGCAGATAGAACTTTTTCATCTGTTTCAAGAGCCTGGCGAAATAGTCAGCGTGACACTTCTGATATCAAGGTAAAGCCTCTGCTGAAAGGTGTTAACATACTTTGTACTGTGTCTGCCTGTTTTGTAGCTGTGATCATAGGGCCACAGGTTATGAAAAACCTGTGAAAGAAGACTGAGAGCTCTTCACTGTCTGGGAAAAGATGCAAGGGAAATGGATCTACTTCTGTTAGACTATTTCAGTGCATTCTTTTGTAAAACTTTAGCAAACATTTTTAGCCCTGAGACTGAAATGAGGCCAAATTTGCCTTTGTGCCACAAAATGTGTTTCACTGTCTTTCTGTTCCTCTGCACAAGTTCAAAGCCTTTGAAAAATCAGTAGAAATTGGTATAGATTTCTAACTGCTATGTTTCACAAACGCTCTGTTCATGCTCTGCCCCACTCAAATATAAGTGTTGCAGTTAGTATTCATATTACTTTATGTAACTTTGGCTTTAGGCATGCAACCTCATTTTTGGGCAGTTTCAGCAGTGGCCGGTTTCCTTGTTTGACTTCAGGATGTGATAATTCAGGTGGAAAAGGAACAAAACCTAGCTTTGTGATGAGCAATAAGTAGATAGGGGGTAAAGAGCTGAAAGGAGATCTGGAAGCAGTCTCCAGAAAGACTCTGTGCTGGGTAGAGGCACAAAAAGGCTACAGAAAGCCAGTGTTTGAGGGTACTAAATTAAACAGTAACACTAGGCCTGGGAACTGGTGAGTCAGCAAGGAGTCTGTGGGAATAGAGGATAAATTAATCTAGTAATTACTCACTGTACAGAAAGACACCTAGAATCAAGTGGATCAAGAAGCTAAGACAGGAGCATGTAAAAATTTCAAGGGCAGAGATTTGGATAGGTAGTTATGGAAGGAAGGAAGGAATGAGATAAACATAGAGTCTGAGGAATATTTCCAACTGGGGAGGAGAACAAAGGAGACGGAGATGGGAAAGTGTAGTGTGAAGAAACTCAGAGGCTAACTCAGAGACACAAGTAACATGGAATCATTCTACAAATATATTCATAGTGAGACAATTGATGGAAGAGTTGATCTGCAGGTTAATGGAATGAGAACATTGTCAGCTGATACTGCTGAAGTAGTAATCTCTTTCTTGCATCTATGAGTCCCCAGCAAAAGAATCCAGGGCAGTCAGCGACTGGTGGCATTAGTACCATGGTGGTAATACTGGTCATTATGAGCTTCATCCTCTTGTGCCTTGAAGACTGGCAGGCAAAACCTCAGAGTGCTTTTTTTTTTTTTTTTTTTTGAGAAGTGGTGGAGGAGAAAGGTTGCAGTGGGGGACAAATGAAATATTTAGGTTTTTTTAGAAGGAAGAACAAGAGAGCCAAGAAGTAATGAGGTGAGTTTAACTACAATGCACAGGAAAATACTTAGGCAAATAATCAGGCTGTGGTTTAAGTACTGTGAAGATAAGATGGAGACAAGCAAATGAAACATATTTATCAAGGAGAGATTGTGTCAAAGCAATCACAGTTTCTGATGAGAAAAAGTAGCAGACCTTAAAAAGAGAGAAGAAGCAGACGAGGATCTTCACCTTTGTCATTGTCTCCTGAGCTAGCTGGGAAAACTTGATCTAAAAGAATCTGCTGTATTTGCAGAATAGTTACCAGTGGTTCATTATTAGAACTGACAGATGCATTGGGTGGAATTCTTCTTGATAATAGCATGTTTAGGCCCCAGTTTCCATTGATACTGGATTGGAAGTGTAGTGGAAGTGGAAGCACTTCTTGCTGATGGGAAAAGGAGCATTACCTGAATTTAATAGGGACAAGTGAGAACTATAATTTTTCTGCAGATTCTCAGATGGGTACAAAACACAAGGAACAGTCTGCTGTGCACAATAAAAAAGGCGTAGGGCTGTAGTACATCACAAATGCCTGCAAAATAACAATATTGGGTGCAAGGAAAGGTGTGTAATATATTGTAGAAGATATGTCAGCAGGACACAGTGTAACTTCTAAAATGCATGAAATAAGTCTTCAGCTTTGATAAAGTTTTAGCTGGACTGTAACGTCCATAGATGTGGCTTGGAGAGAAGCCACACTGGAACAATGATAACAATGCGAGGTCTTGGAAATGCAATGAAAGATGGAGTAGCCATGCTTGTTTTGTTTTTAAAGAACAGAAGATTGAGGAGGAATTGAGGAGCTTTCTATTACATTGGGAGTGCTGCAAGAAAGGAAAAATGTCTGCTGCCCATGCTGGATGGAATAAGAATTGATGGCCTTAAATACAGGGAGATTACAGTTAGATGTGAAACTAACCTTTCTAACAGAACAAATAAGCCCAATGAATGCTTCTCTGGCAATTAGGTAGTGAGGGATCCCTTTCAGGAATGTTTAGATGTCTTTTGGATGCATGTGCAAGCCAGTGCTGCCTTTAGAAGTATCCCTACTGTTATGGACAGCCTCTTAAAGTTGCTCTACTTTTGGGAATTGCTATGAAGCACTTTATACTGCTGTGAAGCATCTGACTGAGTGTTGAGATTGACTGTGGGGGTTCTGTTCATGAGACTGGCAGGGGCTGAGGTAGGTTTTCCATAGGGCATACTGAAAGAATTGGGAAAGAAAAGGTTTGAAAATGTACAGAACCATCTTTGCTGGAAATATCTTTATCCTAAATATTTTACTACAGCTGAGGAGAGCAAGTTTCCTGGTACACAGTGTTCCGCTCTAGCTTGCATGGCCAAAGTGCTCTATATGCCTCTAAGTTTTCTACACGCAGAACTGCAATGTGTTAGCTTGCTAGTGCTTGAATATGTTTAGTTGGCACATGCATCAGCCAACATGAATAAAGTAGATTATTATGTGCTCCAGTAGTTACTGGTAACACCATCCTCTATATGTGTTTGTAAATAGATTTATTTGCTAACTAAGAAACCAAAGTTAGGCGTCGTTGCCATAGTGAAGTTAATGACAGAAGCTTTACTTAAATATCATTTTTTGTGTTACTGTTTTTACATGTCAAGGATTTGGGGGTTTGGGGCTGTGGGTTTACATGACACTAGAGCTGCAGGCAACAGCTGGGGTACACCTGTTGCTAAGGGAGAAAAGGGATTAGCACAGCTCATTGGAAGAGTTTTAAACTGGATTTAAATTGGGAAAGGGATAGACATTGACATTGTAGTCTTGTGTCGTTCACTTTAGGTGGTCTTGCAGGGTGTTGAACTAGATGATCTTCAGAGGTTCCTTCCAAACCCCACCATTCCATGATTTGGTGACACTGACAAAATTAATTTCTTCATTTATTCAGAGTTTTATTGGAAACCTGCTCAAGTACTTTTTTTACAAACTGGATGAATTTTAGACAGTGTCTTGAGATCTGTTAGTTATGTGAGAAATAACACACAGAGAGCAGACAGAGAATGTTGTAGTTTAAGCTCAGCCCCACTCACTCACTCATACGCTCTGGTGGGATGGGGAAGAGAACTGCAAGGGTGAAAGTGAGCAAACTGAAGGGCTGAGATAAAGTCAGTTTAAGGAAAGCCAGAGCTGTGCACATGCAAAGCAGAACAAGGAGTTCCTTCCCCGCTTCCCATGGCAGCAGATGCTCAGTCATCTCCAGGAGAGCTGGGCTCCATCACACATGACAGTGACTTGGGCAGGCAGACGAATGGCATCGCTCCAAACATCTCCTTTTCCTCCTGCTTCCCCCATCTTTATCTGCTGAGCATGGTGTCCTGTAGCCTGGAGTACCCAGTTGGGGTCAGCTCTGTCCCCTCCCAGATTCTTGTGCACTCCCAGCCTGCTGGCTGGTAGGGTGAGGTGAGGAGCAGAAAAGGCCTTGGCTCTGTGTCAGCTCTGCTCAGCAGGAAGAAAACATCTCTGTGCCATCAACACTGTTTCCAGCACAAACCCCAACCACAGCCCAAAACAGCTACTGGGAAGAAAGTTGACCCGACCCCAGCACATAGGGAAACTCCTGGGTCCACAGAAATTGTACTTTTGCACAGTTGTGAGAATTACTACCCTGAGGTGTGATGAAAAACAAAAATTTAAATTAATTTAATTTATTTGTATTTTTGTTTTGAATGCCACTGAAGTCCCCTAACAGAGGAAATAAATTGTGGTGATATGAATAAGCCCTGAGTTTTCTAATATGCATTTTTATTGTTCTGTTTGACAGGTTATGTATAGGCTTAATATTGCTTAATGTGATTGCCAAATAATTTAGTTTAAGGATCTCCTCTCTTAGAAATGTTTTCATATGGTTAGGGAATCTGTGCCACTGTTTCTAGACCCCTTTTGCAGATCATATAACTCTGCTTCTAAATGCATCTATTATTTGCTAAACAAAAGAATAAAATAACATTTCATTACATTAAGGAAACAAAATATCTTGTATAGATCTTTTTTTATGCCTGGTGGCAAGCAGGAAAATAAATCAGCAGTGTTAAACTGACATTCTGTTGATATTTACATGTTTGTAAAAACACATCTTTTTTAGCAACATTTCCTTTGGAGTCATTGTTTCCACATGGAAGAGGGCAGGTTTTATTTCAGCAAAATTGTGCTTTAATTCTATGTAGAAATTTTACCAGCATTTTAATAAGAATCCTGGTACAGCAAATTTTATCTTTAGTTTTTTTCAAACCAGTTGTATAGGGCACGACAATGTGGGAGTACTCAAGCTGGAAATCCATATTCCAAGAGCAGTTACTTTTAATTTGTTTAAACCACTGTAAGCACTCTGAGGTCCTTCATCAGTTGTAATGACATCAAAACACACGGCAGAAGGAGTTTGGTTGTTGCTCAACAGAGAGAGGTCTGTCTCTGCCCTGTAGAACTGAGGAAT
This sequence comes from Semnornis frantzii, assembly GCA_013399775.1. Taxonomy (NCBI): domain Eukaryota; kingdom Metazoa; phylum Chordata; class Aves; order Piciformes; family Ramphastidae; genus Semnornis; species Semnornis frantzii. Next base: position 7,423 of record VWYK01074130.1, read on the forward strand.
TCCAACAGTGAAACTTCTGAAACTGATTTTCAAGACAATTGTGCTAAAGGAAAAGCTTCAGTAGATCATATAGCTGTGAAATCATATGCACAAGGGAAATGGGGCATGATTTTGCCATTCTGGGGGTCATAGAATGCTTTGGGCTGGAATGGACCTCTAAAGGTCATCTAGTCCAGCCTCCCTGGAGTAAGCAGGACATCCTCAACTAGATCAGAACCCTCTTGAGCATCTCCAAAGATGGGGCCTCAACTACCTTCCTGGACAACCTGTTCCAGTGTTCCACCACCCTCATGGTAAAGAACTTGTTCCTAACATGTTAGTGTGATGTTAATGCTGTGCCGAGTGTGTAAAGATTCAGCAGAATTAGGAAAGCTATGAAAGCAACCAAGCTGGTTAGAAGGAAAGATCTACAGAGGGAAGGAATCTAAATGAACTAGAACCTATTAGCTTGCAAAAAGAGACTCCTGAGGAAGAATGTGGTGCTGTAGGGCTGTAGTATCCAGGAGGGCATATAGAAGAGTGGCTAAGGAGCTACTATTTCCTATTGTTCACTATATGGGCACTCAAACCATCCACTAGAACTGTTTGGAAGGAGGTATAGACAAACATCTGTAGATGAAGCACCAGTGTGGAACCCACAAGTAATGATTTTAAAAATCAGAACCACATCTTAGTTAAAAAACATGTAAGCTATAAGAAGCTGACAGGAAGTCTGTTTTATATACAGAAGGCTGTATTTGCCCTATGTTAGTTTTCCAGTCCTTGTCACTGTTCCAAGAGAGGTGCTAAATGGTCCTTTAGTCTGGTTCCTTGTGACTAGTCCTACATCTTCATATGATATATGTGTGAAAACACCCCTGCCCTCAGAAAGCAAGCAAAAAATCATTAATTAATCTTCTTAACACTCTCAAGAGCCCAAAAAGTCCATTTTGAATGGAGTTACACATGTGAGACATCATCGTAGTGTCAATTTATGCATGGATGTGAAAATTTTAAAACCAGAAAACCTCACAAATAGACCTCAGAGTGTTTCCAAAGAATGTTTATAAATATGGTGATAGGTGCTTTATATTTATGGAGATATATATATGTGGACTGTTACAGACTGCAGTTGCCAAATAGATGAAGAGTGTAAATTTGATAAAAAATAAATATTTTATTATTGGTTTAATTCACTAGTTTTAGGGAAAACTGTTGGCCTTTAACCAAGCTGAGTGGTGCTGTCAATATGCTAATGGGCCCTGAACAAGCTGGAGAGGTGAGCCCAGGTGAACCTCATGAAGTTTAACAAGAGCAAATGCAGAGTTCTGCACCTGGGCTGGAAAACTCCTCACTGTCAATAAAGACTGGGGGAGGAGGTGATAGAAAACAGCCCTGAGGCTGCTTTAGAGTGCTGGTGGGGAAGAAGCTGGACGTGAGCAGACAATGCGAGCTTGCAGAGCAGGAGGCCAGTGGCCACCAGAGATGGAGAGAGTGGATTCTGCTATTCTACTCTGTTCTGGTAAGGCCTCACCTAGAGTACTATGTCCAGCTCTGGAGCCCCTCAGTACAGGGAGGACATGGACCTGATGGAGCAGGTTCAGAGGAGTGCCATGAAAGCTATCACCTGTGCTATGGTGACAGGCTGAGGGAGCTGGGGTCGTTCAGCCTGCAGGAGACTCCAGGGAGACTTAGTTGCAGCCTTCTCCAGTACTTGAGGGGTGCCTGCATGAGGGTTGGAGAGAGGCTGGTTACAAAGGCCTGTGGATGTTAGGAGCAAGTTCTTTACCATGAGGGTGGTGGAATACAGGACTGGGTTGGCCAGTGCAGTGGTCGAGGCCCCATCCATGGAGATATTCGATGTGAAGATCAACAGGGTTCTGATCTAGTTGTTGATGTCCCTGCTTACTGTAGAGGGGGTTGGACTAAGTGACCTTTGGAGGTCCCTTCCAGCCCAAAGCATTCTATGATAATGTTGCTGTTTTTACCTGTATAAAACCATTGAAAGTTGGTGCCAAATACTACTCTGTAGAAACATAGAGAGTTAGAGAACTATTTTGGTTGGAAAAGACCTTGGTGATCATTGAGCCCAACCACCAATTGAACACCATCATGGCCATTAAACCATGACCTGAAATGCCATGTCCACACATTTCTTGAACACCTCCAGGGACAGTGACACAGTGTGCCTGTTTGCTCTCTGTTTTCTCTTGTGTAAATGCCTGCACATGGTCAAGGTAAGAAAAGCAGATCATAAAGAAGCTCTTTTTCTAACAATCATTATGCTGCTGTTATGGTGACAGTGAAAAACCTTCTGCAACCTTGCTTCTGGAGTTGTGAAATAGTGTCTTGTGAGTAGTTCCTAACAGTCACACTAAGAGGAGTTCCTTGTGATTTTCAAGTTTCCAGACAGCATATTGTTTTTGTGTAACCTAATGAAAACAACCTGTATTCTGGAAAGCCAAATGTTTTCTGATCTTGAAAGGAACTAATGAATAGCTGTACAGATATATAGATATATATATAAATAGAACAAAAACATCAGTAACATATGTAATGAGGTTATGTTTTAAGTATTCAAAATCATGCTGTGGTTTCATATTTGTGGCACATGCTGCTATGGAATTAGTATTCCAGTGTCTATGTTTTTTCTTTTGTTAGTTTCTGTAGGTGATGCTAAATCTACAGAAACTGAAGTGTTACTATTTTTTTCTTTCGCAGACTTTTGTCCTTGCTACCTTCTTGTTCTTTCACTTATCCAATTAAATAGTTTCAAATCTCTTTTCATCAAGTACTTGTCAGGCATTTGGTACAGAAGCATGTTTTTTCCCCCTGCCTAGTTAATTAGGGTGACTATAAACAAAAGATCTATAATTCAAAGCCAAGCAATGTTTCACACAAGGATGGAGGTGATAATAGCTTAATTCCTGCTTGATCTTTCCTGTCTTTGCCCTGGCTACTTCGGATTGACCTTGTCCACAATCTGATGACCTCCCCATTGCACTCAGCCATTTGGAAAGCTGCTCATACCATAGCTGGCCCTCAGGGGCTATCTGGGAGACCACTGATCCATTGACCCATGTCAGGACTGGGTTTCAGATCTGATCTACCGAGCTTCTGATGTAGCTCTGCAGTACACCCACTATAGACAAAGCCAGTGGGGCAGTCTGAGGATTTTTTTCCCTACTTCTTAAGTGGTGTGCAGTCTGCACTTGCTGTATGGAAGCCATTTGCTATGGAATACACTTCCTGAAGCAATTACACCTATCGATCCTTTCTGTACAAAGGAAGTAAATTCTCTAATTTAGCAGCTCAATTTTTCTAAATCCATCAAATTGCCAGGTTTATTGGGGGTGTTTAAGGCTCAGCATCAGGTTCAACCAAAAAAATCCCCACCTTATATATATATATATGTGCAGAAATAGATATGTCTTAACAGGTTTATATCTATGTATCTGTCTATCTCAATCACAGGCTGTTTCTGTGAAGCCAGGACTTCGCAGAGGCTTACAGAAGTGTAAATAAAGTTCTGATCACATGAACATGGTATATGTTTCTGTATATAGAAGTGCCTATTTTACAACATAAATGACAGCTTACAAAGTTGCATTTGTGTTTGTAGAACAGGGAAACTCCATGCTTATCCAGGAGAAAATCCTTATGGTTTTGAGCTTCATATAGCTTCCTAGCATGTTGTGTTCAGTTCTGCCCTAGAATGTACTGTTTTCTCCTTTAAAATGTGTAGCCATTTCCTGCAGGCTGGGGAGGGACTATTGACAAGGTCTTGCAATGACAGGACAAGGGGCAACGGGTTTAAATGGGCAGAGGGGAGATTTTAACTGGACGTTAGGAAGAAGTTCTTTCCAGTGAGGGTGGTGAGACACTGAAACAGGTTGCTCAGGGAGATTGTGGCTGCTCCCTCCCTGGAGGGGTTCAAGGCCAGATTGGAGGAGCCCTTGAGTGACCTGTACTAGTGGGAGGTGTCCCTGCCTATGGCAGGGGGTTGGAATTGGAGGATCCTTGAGGTCCCTTCCAACCTTACCATTCTATGATTAGCTTGTTTTTCTCCTAAGACACAAAGATTGCTGCTCCTCTGCTCTTAAGTACTTGCATTTTTTTCTCAACCAAGTTTATCAGGCCAGCTATGGAAGCGTTGAGTGTGGCATTCCCGTTCTGTTCTGCACAGGGCTGTAGGGCACACTTGTTTAAAGCAGTGATGGTGCTCACAGGGAACTCACCAGAAACACACACTTTGTAAATACCTGAAATGCTTTCCTTTTTTGCTTGTGTGTATGTGAAATAATGCAGGATTATTGTCTGTAATTATAGACTGGATATGTAACTGAGTTAATGACCGTTCCAGGAAAAAGTAATATTCATAGAACAATCACAAAATGGTTTGGGTTAAAAAGGACTGTAAAGATCTTCTAGTTACAAGGGACACTTCCTGCTAGCCCAGGTTGCTTAAGACACCATCCAACCTGGCTTTCAACAGTCTCAGGCTTCAAGACTCCACAACTTCTCTGGGCAACCTGTGCCAGTGCCTCACCATCCTCATTTGGAAAAATTTCTTCCTCATGTCTTGTCTAAATCCAGCTTCACCCAGTTTGACCCTTTGTCCTGTCACACCATGCCTTTATTGAAAATTCTGCTCCAGTTCAAAGCCTGGAAGGCTTCTCTAAGGTCTCCCTGGAGTTTTCTGTTCTCTGGGCTGAACAACCCCAAATCTCTCAGCCTGTCTTCACAGCAGAGCTGCTCCAGTCCCCTGATCACTTTTGTGACCTCCTCTGGACTCGCTCCAACAGTATCATGTCATCCTTGTGTTGGGTAGTCCAGAGCTGGACACAGCTGACTTGATTCAGATGTGACTGTGTGTTTTTTTTCTGAACATATGGTATAAGTCCAGGTATTTTAGAATTCACATACACACAAAAAAAAGTTACTGCTCATTTAGCCATCTTAGATAATAGCCTAAACACAAGCTTCTTAGACTCTTTATGTTAGAGTAAGATAACTCTGTGGTTTTCTACCCTTGTAATCAATATACATGCTGCTGCTTATGCCCAAGCTATGGGCAGCCATTGGTGCAGTAGCACTTGAAAGTGTGGATTGTATGAAAAAGTGAAAGAAGCTTTTTTCCCCAGATTTTTAACACCCTTGGTTGTCTGTTGCTTTCCAATAAAGATGTTCATTAGTTTGGTAAGTTTTCTCTGGTTATAACATGCAACCAAAAGCAATGTTATGACTTTGGTGTCCTGTAGTCTTTTGTCTCTTTCTTTGTCATGCTGAAAGCATGGTAAAGATTAATCATATCTAAAGGTTTACATGTTAAAAAGTACAAAAGAGGAGTTTCCCCCCTTCTAGAGGAGAGGGACTGTCTGTGGGAGGGTTTTGTACCTTCTTTTTGCCTGATGCTATTCTAATACTTGTATTTGTTTTGGAGATGACAAAGAGCATCCTCTGACAGAATTTACGTGACATTGTTTTTCATTTATCTACAGGAATTGATTCCTGAATTCTATTACCTCCCAGAGATATTTGTCAACAGCAACAATTACAATCTGGGAGTGATGGATGATGGAACAGTTGTGTCTGATGTTGAGCTTCCACCATGGGCCAAAACCCCAGAAGAATTTGTTCGCATAAACAGACTGGTAAGATGTAGCTATCTCCTATCGTCTGCAGCATTTGTATTCCTTTTTTTATATGCAGTCTACAAGAAGCACCTCTTTATTTTGTTATATCCCAGGAGAAAAGCAGGTCAGAGGGAAGTGCTCCAAAACTTTAATTTCCAAAGGTGATCTGAAACCAGCAGTACATTAACTTCCCTACTTTTGAATGATGGAGATTACAATTGTTTTTTCACTTACTTTATTTCACTCACCTTTTCTCTTGGAAATAGCAGGTTTACTATCTAAAAATGTCTTCTCATATATGTTTTTTTCCCCTCCAAGTAATTATTCAGTAGTGAGTGTGACTTTTGAAGCTTAATCAAAAAGGTTTTGCTGGGAATCTGCTTGCCTCAGTAGCTGTGCTGTGGAAGCAGATCTAGCAGTGCCACTTGGCAGGTGGAATGCTGAAGGAATGTGCAAAAGTTGCCATAAGTTGGAGTTGTATCAAGCGAAGCTCTTTGGCAGGCCTGTATGATTTTCAAGTCTCATGTAATGGGACAGAATTTATTAAAGCATTGTGATGGTTTGGGAGTTAGCCACTGGATCCTGTTCGCTGCTTCTGAGTGACGTAGTTAACCTTGTCGTGGTGGTGGTCCTAGATGGTGGTGGATGATGCCCTTTGGAATCTGCTGTTTTTACAGTGAAATACAACTGAGGAAACCATATGCAGATATTAAATTGCTCTTTGCTGTTAATACTCAGTGGATTGAATACCAGCAGCATTGTTTGATTTTTCAGTCAAATAGGTGTGTTTAGGAAGAGCATTTAAAGCTCCATTCCTCACCACTACTATAAAAAAAAAGCTTACTGCAACATGCCATGGGCTGATACATACCCTTAATATTTCCTTGCTGCTTCAGACAAAACAGTGATTATAGCATTTCAAGTGCTCCTTTGGTAAGTTATCACACAGAGCTATTTTTCCCTTTTGCATTTCAGTTTACTTCCTTAAGCTCGCAGATCTGCTACAAGGATTGGAGCTCATGAAATGCATACTACTTTGATCTGTGACCTTTCTGTGGTGCTAATCGGGTTCCTGATATCATTATACCTTGCTCATTAATCATATTTCCTGCAGCCCGTCAGCCAGCCAGCCAGCCCGAGCCCCTGTTTGCAGCCTTGTGTTGGCAGGTTTCTGCTTTTCCAGATTATTACAGTGTGATACTTTGGCTTCTCATAACCAGTCCCACATCAAGCTGTGTGCTACAATTAAAGTCAGATGGTCCTCAAGTTGAGCAGGGATATACTGTTGCAGCTGTCTGTCTTTCTGGAACAGACCAGCACAGGGAACAGATGATATGTAGGACAGTGCATAATAACAGCTTGTACAGTACTGGGTCAATAGCAGGGGTTCAGAACATTAATTGACAGGCTGGTAGCAGCTTTAAAAGTGATTCTCCACCTATTTTTAATTCTGGAAAGTATGTATTTAAATCATAATAGAGCATTGGGCATCTTCCCCGTTTGCTCTGAGAGGAAAAACCAGAATGCTGTGCAATTAAAACTCTGTTTTGATTGATGGAATGTCAGGAGGAGCTGAATGATAGCATCAGGATGTCACAGTAAGCAATACAAAGAGGTGTGAAATGCCTGGTTTGCTTCTGCATAGAGCTGCTACTCTCTATTAGTTTGTGTGAGCACAGTGTTTTCTAACAGCACGGATTGGTGGAGGCCTGGAATACTTTACTCTGATCTAATCTAAAACGTGGCTGGGTTTGTACCATTCTGAAACTTTATTCTATGCCTCTAAAGCTCTTTATAATATTTAGTGCTATAGAATAGCTGTTAAGGTAGATGAAAATATTTTTTGCAGATGCAGTTGACAATAATTGTTGTATACTTCCATCATTTTATATATATGTGTGTCTGTAATAAGAATTCCTGTTAGCTTACTAGGAAATAGGATCGGCTGAATAAAAGTTCAAACCCCACAAACTTCTCAATGAGAGAACTAAAATTTGTCCCTCCAAAAATCCAGAAAAATCCAAGCTGCAACATCCTACTGCATCCTTCACTTTTTAAGGGCATTAGTCTGTGAGGAAAGGGGAGAATGTTAACTTGATCTGGTTTCTAATTAAAAGAATATACCCAACTATTTTTTGGGTCTCCTGTGTTTCTCAGAGACAGATAGGAAAAAGAAATGGGAGTTACACTGAGAATGGAAGAATATAAATAATTAGATGCTCAGGTGTTACTTGGATGCAGAACTCTTAAACCAAAGCTATAGCAGAGGTAAAATTATTTCTATTGGTCAAATAAAGATATTGAAGCCGCACTAAGGCAGTGCCTGTAACTTGGAATGCACTGGGGTTTTTTTGTGTTATCTTGGAAAAATCTCTCCATGGTATTTTTTCCTGGATCCACAGCTGTATATTTACAAAGGTGTTACATCAAGGGCTGCAGAAAATCCTGTGGGTATGAACTGTATGAATTCAGGTTCCCAAGTGCAGACTGCTAGTAACAGATTCTTAGGTTATTAGTCATGTTGCTGGTAGTATCTTACTTCTTGAGTAAATTAAAACCATCAGAAAGCAGGAAAAAAGCTAGGATGTAACCCAGGATATGTAGCAACATCAAACTTGTCAGGATTGGAGACAGTTTTAAAAAGCTGGAGTGCAGCTTGGTCTGTGTGTGTTGCATGGTGAACATGCTTCTGGCAGCCTGAGCTGATCTGAAATCTTTAGAGAATTTGAATGCAGAATTGAGGAGAAAGAACTCTGCTCTGTGAAGTCTTAGCTCAGGCTCTTCTAGGTGCTTCTGTCGACATGTTAGCTAGCTATTCCTCTAGAAGAGAGATGATGGATCATGGTGAAAAAAAGAGAAGTTTTGATAGCTGTTTGAAAGCCCAGCCAATCAACTAGACCAT